>JASAMY010000653.1:0-44894 GCA_030248085.1 Paralinhomoeus sp. GSCO2_6
ATGTATATCAGCCAACAAGCAGTTTTGGTACACCTAGGGTACTGAACTACGCGCTTAAAAAAACGCTGTAGCAATTCTGAACCCTCTCAACAGTCAGCGTTCTTCACCATAATCCTTTCTATGGGCGCAGCCGATGTCCTTCAATTTCTGAGAAACACATTCTTTGGCAAACTTCGTTATTGGGGTCTTTGGCCGGAAATATATGCGGCGCTGGGCCAGGTGACCATTTTGTACGTACTATGCGTTTTGAGTGCTTCTATATTTCATCGAATAATTTTCCTCAGCTGCTACTTCTAAGGAACAATTTTTTACGTCATTATTAGATATCCACCAGATATGTGCCAGCAGCCACCTTTCAACTAACGTCAGCACAAATGTTGGGACTAGTCGTCCTAACCCTCAACCGCTACACTGCTATCATTGAGCCACTGCAACACGGAAAGGTAGGCACTCCGAAATTAAATCTGATATTTCAAATTTCATGACAATGAAACTATTGAACCCTATTAGTTTTACATTTATTTTGGAGCACATTTATTCCGACCCACTCTTTCTACATGGTAGTATTGAACAGAGAGTGCAATTGTGCTCAGAATGTCGTGCTTGCGTAAACGCATTCATTGGTAGCACTTGATCTTTTAGATTTGGAGTGCTAAAGTCGTTGCACTGAGTCTAATTCTTCAGTGGGTGCCTTCACTGCTGTATATTCCCATCGCATCCATGGCACGCAGAGAATTCTACCAACTGCCAAACAGCAGCTATTACTCTGTGCGTACTCAGAGCGTCAGTTTCAACATCGCCTATCCACTGGCATTTACTCAACTGTTTCTCATTTGCTTGGTCATGACGAGTCTACACATTGTGATGGTATACAGAGTTGTGATGAAACAGACAAAGTACAGCAACAACCAAGGCGCCAAGTTCAAGCTCAAGACTGAATTTAAGCTGGCCATATGTGGACTCATCAACTTGGGAAGGGGGCTGTGCCATCTATGACAGGCGCGCGCATTCACGTGTATGTGCGTGCGTGCGTGCGTGCGTGCGCGTGCGTGCGTGCGTGCGTGCGCGTGCGTACGTACGTGCGAGCGTGCGTGCGTGCGTGCGTGCGTGCGTGCGTGCGTGCGTGCGTGCGTGCGTGCGTGCGTGCGTGCGTGGCTCGCCCGCCCGCCCGCCCGACTCTTTTTCGGCATGTCCCCTTCCCTCAGCTCATCTGCATACTTCTCTTCTTTGCGTTAACCTTGGGCATGTTGACTCGGACCCTCTCCACTTTGCGCCCTCTTCTGGAAGCATCTCAAGACCTGCTCACCTGCAACAATCCATACACTCTGCTGTTGTGCAGCTCCAGTTTGAGAGAGGAGTGCCTCAATGTGCTGCTCCGTCGAAAGAAGGCGCCGCCGTCAGTCGCGCTCGTCGACGTGGACAACTGGGCGAGAAGAAGGACTCAAGAAGTGATTCGCAATGCATTCTGATCCACGATTTGAATGCTAAATCACCCTCGCCCACCCCTCTCCCAATTTGATGGTCAACCCGGTCAGTCTCCACGCGACCTACCATGTAGGTACATGTATAGGTATACATCTATCCACAAAAGTCGTGTACTCGTTTCAGTGCGTCTGTTGCGTTGCTGGATTTGCTGTTGGATTGATGTCGATCCCTCTTGGTTCGCGTGACATCGCCGCAGTGCCCTGTGTCGTGTCACTTTTTCTCTCTACCAATGCAAGAGAAAAGCACTGGACTGCGGTAAGAGTGTGGTAAGGTCCAGCCAGTCGTTACGCAAACCGAACCGATCAGAAGTTTTCTAAACCCGACACATCGGCCGAAGTGTTTGGGTGGGTTTGGATATCGGGTCGGATACCCGACCCTTTGAGACCTCTGGTTAAAATAGGTAGCTTACATACACCTATAAGACATGCAAAGTTATACTTAGGGCCTACACTGCCTCACTAGCCCTCACTAGTCCTTTCTACACTGTGAAGCGGTGTACTAGCGAGGCGGGTCGGCTCCAGACTGCTGCTGGGACCCAACCCTCACGCTCTCCTCCTACACCAGCGGCGGCGCACTCCACGCGGCGCACTCCACGCGGCGCACTCCACGCGGCAGTGCGCTTCACCTACACCCACAGCTACACGGTGGGCGCGCGCGATCGATGGCGGCAGCGGCGCTCGGCTGCTCGATGGCCTCTCGCAGCGCTTCGCCAGCTGGTCGACGCCGCTGGACTCGTCCTGACATCTCAATTTCATTTCAATGTCAAAATGTGCCTCGAAATAAATGTCAATAGGAAAGCTCATTAATCGACAGGAGAGGAGAGGAGAGTAATATCATTGCTGTCCAATTTGAATAGTGTCTGGAAATTAATTTTTTGAGTGCCTACCTTTGCGTGTCGTAGTGGCTTTATGATGGCAGTGTAGCGGTTCAAGGTCAAGACGACCAGTCCCAACAATTGTGTTGATGTCAGTTGAAAGGTAGCTCCCATTACAAACCGACTGTTTATCTAAAAACGTGAAAAGCAATTCCTTAGGAATAGCGGCCGATGAAAATGACGCAATATCACAATCACAAAGCAAGAATCAACAAGCACTCACAACGTATACTCACAAAACACTCACTGGGTCCAGTGCTGTGTATATTTCTGGCCAAAGACCCCAATAACGGAATTTGGCAAAGAACGTGTTTCTTAGAAATTGAAGGACATCCGCTGCTCCCATAGAAAGGATGATGGTGAAGAACGTTGACTGTTGAGAGGGTTCAGAATTGCTACAGGACATCATAAATACGATTACATTTTTCTGAATACTTTTTGCCAGTGTGCATAAAACGCTTGTTGGCTGATGCACAGGAATTTGGGAGATTTACCGCGAGTCAACCACATGCTATAATTTCCGCTTGGGTAACCATTAGAAACCCTCCTTTAGTGGGTTGTCATGAGATCGCCTCGTTCGGACGATGACGAAGAGAACAAAAATGTAGAGCAGCATCGAAACGGTGGTCACTATCAGTGTGGTGCACATTTTTGCACTGTACTGGTCAATCAGGCAACAGGACATTTTGATGAGTCTAGTCTACTTACAGCTCCGCCATCTCGGCTTTTTGTCCCGCTCCAAATTGACAACGCGTTGCGTCCGTCCGGTCTTCGTTTGAACGCGCGCCTTAAAGCGTGTTTTCGCGCACTATCTTCATGGAGATTTAGGGGCTTTTTACTAATCATGTTTTCACTTTCACCTATTCATGCTATACTAATTTTTCCTTATTCAGACATATGGTACACAATGTCTAAAGGGGGATGGGAGCAAGGTGGCTTTAGGACGGCAGGGAAACTAAAACATAAGATGGCTTTTGTTGGATTAGGGGCAACGCTAGGATGCCATCAATCGCCCATGTAGCATACCCATACCCATCTCCATGACGCCTTCCTGTCTAGAGCCATATTGCCAATGACATTCGGAAGAATGCCATCTGTAGCAACCTTGGGTAGAGTGAGACAGCACAAGAAAATTCATGGATAGACTCGTTTTTAGTGCATCCATCAAAAAACGAACCCACCTAACTTTAGGCTTAGGCCTAGGCTTAGGCTTAAGCTTAGGCATGCATGTGTGCAGAGCGTGTAAACGTGCGTGCGTGCGTGCGTGCGTGTGGTGGACGGGCGGGCAGGCGTGCGGGTGTGTGCAAAGGCAGGTGTTGCGTGCGTGCGCGTGCGTGTGGTCGTGCGTACGTGCGTGCGTGCGTTGGTACGTGCATGCGTGCATGTGCGTGCGAGTGGGCGGGCGTCCATACTTGTGTGCGCGTGCGTGCATACTTAAGCTTGAGCTTAAGCCAAAGCCTAAGCCCTCCTGTCCCTAAGCTGTCCTGCTCCTTCCTTGTAGACATCGTACACCGTATGGTTTGAATAACGGAAAAATAGTATAGCATGAATAGGTGAAAGTGGCAGAATTAGTAAAAAGCCCGATTTAGGGTGCTTGACACGTGGACTGGACGACACGCTGATCAACTAGTGCGCTTGACATGCGGACTGGTCAGTCTGTTGATGTGATTGCGTCCCCAATGCGTAGCCTGACTCGGCAGCACTCTGATCGGCCAGCGCGTTTAACACACGGGCCAGTTAGCTACACTCGACCAGCTCACTCCATGGCATACCTGTAACTGGGGGGGGGGGTTGGGGGGGGGGGGTTCCCTCCCCCCACTTGCTGGTTTTGACCCCCCCCACACCCCCCCCCCAACCCCCCCCCCCCAGGTTCGTGCGAAACCCCACCCAAGTAACCAAGCAAGTGGGGGGGAGGGAAACCCCCCCGAACCCCCCCCCCCAGTTACAGGTATGACCCCCCTGGCCAGGACAATAAAGTCGATAACCAGTCAATACGCAAGAGCAATAGTCATTAAACGCACCAGTAGTCAATACATGGTACACTAGGATGGTCACATAACACCGAAAAGCACTGAAAAACACCAACAGTTACTCACTTTTATCGTTTTAGACAAGGTGAATCCCTTGGGAACATTCCACTCCCCCCCCCCCCCACTGCAAGAAGCCAGTTACATGTATGTGTTCAGTTCAGTGCATACCTGTAACTAGAGATGGTTTCCATTTCGAAAATAATTTAAAAAAAACTATTAATAAAAAAATGAGACCTTTCTTCTTTTATAAAAAAGTCAAAACAGAAGTGAAAATTTTCTGTTTTTGTCACTATTTGTTTGCATTTTCTCATTAGTTTTTCACCAGTTTTGTCTTTCCTTAAAGATTGTGCCTGTTGTTAGTACGACCCGTTACACGCACAGAACTGCAGAACTAGTTCGTCAGACCGCAGTCAGAATGGGGAGGGGGGGGGGGGAGTGTGAAAGAAAGGGCGGGGAAGGCCCATGGTATATGACGGTATCTCACCATTAAAATCTGTCCTCCATATGGTTCGACGTGTGCAATCGAGTCTGCTGTGGCTGTGGCTGCGATTCGAGTGTGCCAGTCCATACTCCACAACTGTACGTATTTCTACTGCAACACATGCGCGAAATCGACACCAACAAAACATCTTGTAGCTCGAGGAAAATTTCACTGAGAGAAACGAGTGACGCCAAACCGCTCTAATAATGCTCAGCATCCAACGTTGAATGACTTGGTATCATGCCCTTTTGAAAAACAAGAAAAAGGGAGAGAAAAACTGGACAACGAGAGCAGCGCACCAGAATAACACGGCAAGAGCGAGATTACGGCAGTCGTCGTCGACAAACTTTGGTTCGATTTCCGCGATGTGTTCGTCTAGTTATTGACTTGGGGGGCGGGAGGGTGAATTACTACTGCACAAGTGGTCCAACGGAGCTCGAAATAGGGAGTGGCACCAATTAGACGACCCGGGACGAGTGATAGGTGGCCTGATGTCGCTCCCTCTGGCCGGCCGCCAAACCGAAACTGGCGGCCGCCAGCAGCTGACCGAACGCGCCTCCCACCGCCAGCCAATAGGACCAGCCCAGATGCCAAGCCTCAACAGTGCGTGTGTGTGCGTGTGCGTGTGTGTGTGTGTGTGCGTGCGTGCGTGCGTGCGTGCGCACCGCACATGGGTGTACCTTGGTTCCGGCAGCGTCGAAGCGCAGTTCAACCTCGCCGAGTCGCAGGGTGCTTGCGTCATCCTTCTCCGCCTTCTCGACCACCTCCCGCTGGTACGCATAGAGCGCCGTCGCCGCCAGCGCGCACACCGCTGCAAGTGACAAACAAAAGAAATAGGCAGTGGACGACACGAACGCAAGCGCGTCCAGTGCGTGAGTGAGTGCGCATGTAAATGTGAGTTGTCGTCACCGCCACCCCCCCCCCCCCCACAAAGACTGCGGGGGCGCGTCCAAGCAATCCCTACCGGCGGCCAGTGCGAGCAGGACGTGACAGCCGACGCAGCGGCAACAGCAGCATGGCACGACCAGTAGCGTGAGCGCGGCCAGCGCCAGAGAGCCGGCCACCAGGCCCGCAGTCCACACCTCCCAGGCTGCAATGGAATGCGAGAGACACGTTCTTCTCACAGCCAGAGAAGATCGCCACACGACTGAGACAGTCAGTCAGATCGGCCTCTACTAGCGCGTGTGTGTTGTCGGGCTCGATTCTTGACGGCCTGGCCCTCACTAAAGAGGATTTCCCCGTCAATGGATCTTCTCGTGCTGTCGCTCGCTGCCTAGATTGCAGATGGCGTTCTGATAAATGTCTTCAGCCGCCCTTGTGGCACAGGCGCCATAGGTACCTACCTCCTCCTCAAGACGGGAAGGAGTCATCATCATAAAGAAAAGGGTCAGTTTATAAGGGCATTGGCGGAATCCTCCTAGCGTTGCCTTAATCGAACATCAACTACCTGACCCCCTACAGTCGGGACAGTGAGTCGCTCGATGCAAACAAACGTAATTGAACCGGCACACGCGCGCACGCACCGTCCACGTCGCTGTGGATTCGGATGAATCCGCCCTCGCGGTCGGCGTCGAAGCGCAGTTGGAGTCTGTCGACGCACTCGCGACTGTCGCCGCCGAGGTCGACTAGCGCCGTCGTCTGCGTGTGCACCGTCGAGCACTGACGCCACAGACCACGCCGAATCGACACCGAACGCTCCGCCACAGCCACTGCAAGCAATCGCGTCGTGCGTGCCGGTGCGTGCGTGCGTGCGTGCTTGCCGGTACGTTCGTGCGTGCGTGCGTGCGTGCGTGCCGCTGCGCCGCGTGCGCGCCGGTGCGTACGTGCCTGTACGAGCGTGCGTGCGTGCGTGCCTGCCTGCACGAGCGTGCGTGCGTGCATGCGGCGAGCGGGTTTCAACAAAAGTGGCGGCTCACAGTCGACGCGTTCGTCCAACGTCGACCAGCTCAACGTGACGGCGGCGGCCAGCAGCGCCGCGGACGCCACCAAAAAGGCGAAATAGCCGAAAATCTGGGACTGCCGCCGACCGCTCGTCATCCTCTCAATTTCGCGATTTCCCAACGGCCAAACAGCAGCACCACTGTATGGACAAGACAACGCCTAAGAAGAAACCGAGGGGAACAAACAATTCTCTTGGCGGCGACTGAGAGCAAAGCAAACAGAGCGAACAGACGGACTAACTTCGTTTGTCGTGATTAACCGACAGACACACGGATGACAGACGAACGCACGCACAAGTGACTCACGAGCGAACAGTGCGGTAACGAGTATCTACTGGGAATAGAGCAACGAGTATATACTGTTTGCACGGTACTGCCCAGTTTAAAACCATGAATGCGTAGCAAAAGAAATGTCACAAAATTCCCTGACCAAGGCGGAGGTGAGTCGGTTCAGTCGACAGCTATTGGTGTCGGAAATCGGTCCGAAAGGACAGATCAAATTGAAAAATTCCAGTGTTTTGATCGTTGGAGCGGGTGAGTCGGTCATTTTGGCAGTCTCATTTCAAACGTGAAGTCGCAATTAATTCCAATAATTAGGCGGTTTGGGCTGTCCCGTCGCCATTTATCTGGCGGCGTCCGGCGTCGGCAGGCTGGGAATCGTTGACCACGACATCGTCGAGACGAACAATTTGCACAGACAGGTGAATATGACACACGTGCTGGGCGCATGCATGCCTTTAATCGAGGTTGGGGGGGGGGGGCATACCTGTAACGGGCATACGTGGGCTCAGGGGGCATACGTGGGCTCAGGGGGGGGGGTTCACCCTCCCCCTGGCTATAGCCGTCCCGCTTTTTTTGCGGTAGGAACCCCTCCACTGGCCGTCACCATTCCGGATAAGTTGCGGGACACCCTCTCTCATTATTGAAAAATTGGGTGAATATGCGTGTTTTGTGCCCTTTTTCATTGTACATTTTGCACCAAAAAGCACCGATTTACGCGCTATTTTGGTGCGAAATCTTCCACTTCGACAACCCCTCCTCCAAAAGATTCCGATCCCGGACATTTTACCCGGGATGGCTCTAGACCCCCCTCGAAAGCCCCAGGCACCCCCCCTGGCTTTTGGACCAATCTACACGTACGTCAGGGGGTCTTGGTGGGGTTCAGCCCATACATGTAACTGGGGGGGGGGGGGGGGTAGGGGCGCCCAGCCGGAATTCTACCCCTACCCAGCCCCCCCCCCCAGACCCCCCCCCCCCAGAATTTTCCTGAAGTTTTCCAACTTGTCTAAAATTGTACAGTGTAGTGTACTTTTCGCCTTTTTCAGTGTATTTTGGCCTTAAAACAGCTAAATAACGCTATTTCTAGCCTATTTTAACGCATTTTTGGCCTATTTTTGACTGAAAAGTGCCTATTTAGACACTATTTAGGAACATTTTTTCCCTTCTGGGACCCCCTCCCTTTTCAATTCTGAGTACCCCCCCCCCACGCCCCCCCCCCCCAGAAGTCTCTCAGACCCCCCCCCCCCCACTTCAAAAACCCGGTTACATGTATGGTTTAGCCCCCCCCCCCCTGGCCAAGGCCATCACGCTTTTTTGCGGGAGCGAGCCCCCCCCCCCTGCCCCCTGGCCATCGCCATCCCAGATGACTAGCAGGAAACCCTCTCTCAATATTAAAAAAAATGGGTAAAGATGCGTGTTTTTGTTTTATTTTCAGTATAATGTGACCCAAAAACGCTTAAAAAGGGCTATTTAGGCGTTGTTTTAACACATTTTGGACCAAAAAGCACCGATTTACGCGCAATTTTTGGTGCAAAATCTTCTAGTTCAACCACCCCCCCCTCCAAAATTTCCGATCCCGGCAGGATGGCGGGAGACCCCTCCTCCTCGAAACACCCTGAGACCTCCCCCTGGCCTTTGGACCAATCTACACCTATGGTAACGGGGTCTATTTTTTTTTACACCCACCCAGACCTTCCCCCCCCCCTCGACCCCCGGGGATTTTCACCCTGTTCCAAGGGATTTTTTACCCTGTCTGAAACCAGTATGCGGTTCTGTAATTTTCAGAATGTGTGGCGATTCCAAAGTCTAAAAATTTGGTCTGAGACGCTGTGTGTGCGTGTGTGTGTGTGTGTGTGTGTGTGTGTGTGTGTGTGTGTGTGTGGCGTCCGAATTTGCTTTCAGATAAAATTTTTGAGCCTCTTGTGTCTATTTCTAGGAAATTTTTGGTTTTAGGCCATTCTCGATGCAAAGAATTTACCCGGAAATTCCGATGAATCCCCCCCCCCCCCGCCACTTTCTTCAACAGAATTGTCCATCTGTCTACCCCCCTCTTCCTCCCTGGACACTCTTTCTTCCTGTGGTTCGTGGTTTGTGGGGGGGGGGGGGGGGCTGGTGACTTCCCACCGCCCGCCCGTGGGTGGCGTGAAGGAAGTGACCCCCCCCCCCCCCTTAGTTGCAACTGTTATACGCACACACACACGCACCCCTGCTCGTTCCAGGTGCTGCACAAGGAGCGCGGCGTGGGCGAGTCGAAGGCGGAGTCGGTGAAGGCGGCCGTGTGGGAGCTGAATTCGGCCGTGCAGTGCGACGCGCACGCCTGCCAGCTGACCAACCGCAACGCCGTCGACCTCATCGCCCGTTATGACGTCATCGCAGACTGCAGCGACAACGCCGCCACCAGGTGACGACAGCGTCTGCTGACCTGCTAATGCAGATCAATCAATTCAGAAATTTTTTTTTAATTTCCTATTGAGCCCTAGCAGTAGCAATCGAAGCCGTGTGAGGATGGAGTGCGAGCAGATGAACTGTTTGTGTCGTGCACATCCATATTGCGCGAAAAGGGGTCGGCCGTATGGCTACTTGTGCTGGCGTGGTCCCATCCCATCTTCAGGTACTTGGTGAGCGACGCGTGCCTGCTGACGGGCAAGCCGCTGGTGTCTGGGAGCGCTCTGCGCTGGGAGGGCCAATTCACCGTCTACAACGCGACTCCCCAAAGCGCCTGCTATCGGTGAGGAGGCTGCGGCGCCAAGGGCAACGCAACGAAATTGTATTGTGTGCACACGCCAGTGCCGTGCATGTATAGGCTGGTGGCCAGGCCAAGTCAGGTCAGTTCTGTCCAAGAGGCGAGAGAATTTTAAGATGCGTGCGAGGTGGAGTCCAGATGGTGGGGAGGGGTGTGCGGAGGACCCCATCCATCCATCCAGGCATCCCCACCCCAATCCCTCTCGCAGTTACACGCATGCTCTCTCCCCATCCCCTCTTCTGACTGTCTCCACGCAGTCGACATTGTCGTCGTCGTTGCTTCTTGCAGCTGCCTCTATCCCGAGCCCCCGCCGGCGGCGACGGTGACGAACTGCGCGGTGGGCGGGGTGGTGGGCCCCGTGGTGGGTCTGCTGGGCAGTCTGCAGGCGACGGAGGCGCTGAAGCTGGCCGCCGGACTGCCCACCGCCTTCGACGGCCGCCTCCTCCTCTACGACGGCCTCGGCGGAGAGATGAGGACCGTCCGAGTGCGCGGTCGCCAGCCGGACTGCGCGGCCCCGAGGACGCGAGAGGCACTGGAGAGCTTCGACTACGAGCGCTTCTGCGGCGCCGGCGCCTGCGACAAGGTGCCGGCGCTGAAACTGCTGCCAGACCAGGAGAGGGTCACGGCCAAGGAGGTGCGCTGGCTTCGGGATTGGGGACGGGGCGGGTGTGCTTGTGTGCGTGTGTGCGTGCCGATGCGTGCTCCCACGATTCGGTGCCACTAGGCAACGTGCAATAGATGTCGTCTCTGCTCGCCAGCTCCGAGACGGCGGTGGTGCTGCTCGACTGCCGGGAGGCGCACGAGTTCGCCATCTGCAGTCTGCCCAACTCCGTCAACGTCTCCCTCGAGGCGCTCAAGCGCCACTCTCGCCGGCAGCTCTCGGAAGCGCTGCATCTGCATGTCGACGACAACGACACCGCCCAGAAGACCGTCGTCGCCGTCTGCCTACGCGGCAACGACTCCCAATACGCCGTGGAGATTCTCAAAGACAAGTTCAGGGACCTATGCGAGGGAAACAGCCTCAGATTCAAGGACCTGAAAGGCGGACTCAAAGCTTGGAGTCGAGACGTCGACCCCGAGTTTCCCGTCTATTGATTCGTTTCGAATGATATTCGCATTGTGATGAGTACCGTAAATCTTCTAATAGAGCCTTTCTGTTATAAATGGTTGCATAGATAGCACTTCTGCCTGTTGCAGCAGTGCAAAAAGCCATGAAGATGTCAGGAAATGAGGCCTTGACGCCAGGCCCGCTATACACCATTAAATTGCAAGCACTCACGATAACTCACGATTATTGGGTCTGCACAGCACTGTTGCAACGCCATTTAGTGGTTGAATTTTTGAACGCCCCCTCCAATGATCGCCCCCCCCCCCCTCCAATAAACGCCCAAGGGTTGAGGGCATGTTGAAAAAAGGAACACCCAGGGCGTTTATTCATTGGGGATTTACGGCACCGTAAATGCCCCCATTTCATTTTTTCAACCTGCTTCCACACTGGGTTCATTCAGTTTTCAACTTAGGGCGTTCATTGGGGAGAGGAGGCGATCATTGGAGGGATCATCGTTCTTTGGAGGATGCGCAAGGAAAAAAGCCGTTGGTAGTGCATATCGGCAGTGTTTCCACCAAACCGGCGCTCTAAGGACAGATCGAAAAATGGAACGGCCGCCGGTCTATTAGAGGAAATACGGTATGTGCACTGCACATGTACAGTGTACGTGCGCAGGACATAAGCCATCTCATTAGGGTAGCGGCGCCCACGCGCGGAAGTTTGGCGATTAGAAGGAACTCCGACGCCAATGCTGAAATGCAACCCATTAGAGAGCGCAGACTGCCCGTGTTATGGGGCACTAGACCGCGAGCGGCTTTGCACGATTACCGCCCCCTGTGACAACTATAGAACACTTCGGCTAACGGCTCAGTGCGCGCGCAGTGCTTGCCACATTCATCGCGCATAAGCTCTCTGAACGAAGAACGTGCGTGTTCAGACCATCACTCATTCCTGATACAACCTTTTTTGTGTTTTGAGATCGAAGTCTCAGGCAAGAGGAGACCGCATGAGTCCTGCCTTCGAATGGTCTCAATGAGAGGTAAGATCAGGGTACACAGGGGACGGTCTGGACCCGCAGTAATTGTGCGTGCCCAAGGATGGTTTCTGTTTTTTGCAGTATTGCCATGCCGAGGTTTGAACTTCGCACCTTGCCGTTTGGAACTGAACGCCTGTAGCCCAACTGCGCAAACAGCCTTTCCATGGTATGACACTAAACTGGTATACAAACAGACTGACATATGACTTGAGTTCCTTCTCTGTGCCACTGCGACAAACGATGAAGGGGTCAGTGCGTCAGTCACTGGCAGTCGATTTTTAGTGTTTGGCTTTTGACGTGGCTGTTTAGATTTTTCTTTTGATTTCAACTTCGAGAGCCATGCTAGCGTCAATTCGCTTTAGCAACAGTTTGCTTGCACTCTATATTTGCCCCATCACAACTAAAAAAATTGTCAGGGTTATGTTCTGTGCAGCGTTGTGCAAACGGAGATCAGTCAATTTATAATGTCCTTGTGCTGTAATGCGCGCAGGGGCAGTAGAAAGAAACGATAAACACCGGGAAACTACGGTTAGCTAGTTGCCCTTTAAGCCAGTGAACATTGTTGACGTATTTCATAAGCGTAAGATACTGCCTTTGACATCTTCTATTTCTGGATAGAACCTGTCAATTGCAAGGGCTTTACGGAAGCATCGTGTGTGGCTGTCGTGATGACGATCAACAAATGCCACAGGCAGTGATTGGAAAACGATATGATTAAAGTTCCGGCTTGTTGCAAGGTACTTTACACATCACACATCTTTTTATCACTGCACATACATACCTAGGTCATCAAACTGTATGCGTTGTCAAACTGTGCGAGTGCGTGCGTGCGTGTGCTGAAGGCTGACAGACGACAGCACAAGCAACCAGTATTTTAAATTTGAATCTAGCGATGCGTATTTGGTGCGCGGATACCCTTCCTTGTGGGCTAAAACCATTCATTAGAGAGGAGCGGCTATTTCTGGACTAGCAGCTGCAGTTCTTTATTCGAAGTCATTACTACTGGTGCGATACACGATGCGGATGTGTACGCTTGGCTATGCGCAGGTCCGAATGTTTCGCCTCTGAGCGCTGTACTTCTCCAGATTTTTCAATTTTTCTAATTTCACGAGAAAATTCGCATGAGTGAATACATGTCTAGGTCATTTCCTCACCAGAAGCCGCGCATTTCCACGCGCTGCGTTTAGCCACGTGCGTCACAACAAGCCTTCCCAAATCAGGATGGGTACAGCTGCGGAAAGCGCCGTCAGTGGTCCCCTCTAAAAGCTCATTTCATTCAGCATCCTAGTACGCAGGGCAAACAACAGGCGACGGTATGTATATATACGTAGCTTGTGCCTCCTAGGGCTTCGCAACCTCATTTCCCAGCCCACTCATCCGCTCCTGTGATCTAAAATATGCTTCTATAAATGCCGCGCGCCCATTACGTGACTCGGCGTATTTTAACGGGGCCGCAAATGACCTCGCCCGTGAATGGCTTTTGCCTTTTTGCCTCATTAGATGACGGCGGCGACGCCCACACGCGACAGTCATGAGGCTGAGTAGCGCGCATTGAGAAGTGATAGCGCTAATTAGCACCGATGACGTGTTGCGGAGTTGCCGGCGCATATTCGCGGTGTATTTTTGCGGCCTGTAGGCGTCTTCGTTCTACAAATACCTATATGTTCATTTCCTCCATGCTGCCTGCTCGAGCTAGAGTTTGAGGACGTCGCACTTTGCTCCAACATTCCCTGCGAGTAGTCGCCAAACCAGTACGGGCGCTACTTTAAGCGAAATGCCGAGAATGTAAGCATTAATAAGAAGAGTGCGTGTGTGCGTGCGTGCGTGCGTGCGTGCGTGCGTGCGTGCGTGCGTGCGTGCGTGCGTGCGTGTGTGCGTGCGTGCGTGCGTGTGTGTGTGTGTGTGTGTGTGTGCGTGTGTGTGTGTGTGTGTGTGTGTGTGTGTGTGTGTGTGTGTGTGTGTGTGTGTGTGTGTGTGTGTGTGTGTGTGTGTGTGTGTGTTCCTTTAGACGGCCCGAGCCCTTTAATCATGATTAGACGCTGATTGATGTTCGTAGCCATGTGATGTTTGCGCCCTTTGGACGCTGTTGTGGCTATTGGCTGACCATATGTACATGTATTATGTACGCGTGTAGTTGGATTGTGTGTTGTTTGCGCTACACTATGTACAACTGTTTTCCTGTCGCGTCACGTTGTTCATTTCGAGCGGAAAACAAACGACTCGCACATTCTGACAGTCGCACTTTCCACTTTCGCAGTGTTTCCAACTGACAAGTCTAGGCTGGGATTTCGCAAAATTTGCTAGAAGACCATGTAGGTAGGTATGAGAACCACAGCTCAGTGGCGGATCCAGGATGGGAATTGACCCGGACCACCACCCCCCCAGAATCGGAATACTGGGGAACTGGGGTACAGACACAGGACAATGTGTCTAGCGGACCTACTTTTTCGGATAATAATGTGCTTGAATACAAGCGAAATCCCTACCCCCCCCCCCCCGAATAAATTCTCGATCAGCCACTGCCGCAGCTCCGGGTGAGAATTGTGCAACGCGGTGCTCCAGTCTGCGAATTTGGTCGAAAGGTCCGCGAGGCCGCAACCTATCATTGATTGAGCTGTGACGTTATGGGCTGCTGACGAAGCGACCTTTGTCGACTACTGCAGCGCTTGCACTGCATTAGGTACATACATGTATGTAGGTGCTCAATGTTGTATGTATTAGGTCAAGGTACGTAGGTACATAGGTACCTATGTAGGTATGCGATTTTTACCGCGACCACCGCGGCACTGATTACGTTCATTGTGTCCAGTCTTTTATTTTCTTTTGCTTCGCTGCGTCATCGCCAATCGGTTGGTCGTCGGCGTTGTCGTCAGATCGCAACAGTTGCAGGTGGTATATACCTACATACGTAGGTGCTCAAGACGCTCAATCAATCGAGTCAGCTCCATTCTCGTACGTAGGTGTACATGCAAGGCACACACACGCACAGCTGCGGCGGCCGGCGCAGTTATGTAATTAGTGAGAAACCGCTGGCAGCGTTCATTAAATCAATTTCCCCAGACGCCCACCCGAATGAGCGAACGTCCCGCGGAGCCTTCTCGCCATGGAAATGCCCGCGCCCAGTTCCTGCTTTCCTGAATCCGAACCTGACCCCACCACCCCACTACTATACATACTTCCTTTCCCACCACAACCATTGACGACTGCTACAGCAGCGTGCGCGTGCGTGTTGTTTGCACGCCTAATTGTCGGGGTCCATTAGCGCGACGGGAAAAGGGGGGCGAGTTCGCAGCGGTGAGAATCTCAATTTTCTTCTCTCTCTCTGCACTTTCACTCGCCAAGACTCGGCGCTAAATGATGCTGCCGCGTTTTGGTGGGCGACGCGCTCTTTGCCTGCGGATATTTTTTTCCTGCGACCGCTTTTCTCTATCGCCCACAGGCCTCGCTTCCAACTTTATTCATAATTTCGTAAGATGTGTTTGTTTGTTTGTTTGTTTTTTTTTATTCGTCGAAGCACGGTGTACGACAGTACGAAGGCACAAAGGCGAAGCACAGCGAGCGAGCGAATCATGGTCACACGTGTGTCACAACAAACAGACTACAAATGTCCACAGTTAGCAAAGCAAATACCTAGGAGAGATGGAAGTGCAACGCCCGCCAACTATTTACGTTAACACGTGCGAGACATGGCTAGGTGACACCAAAAAGGTGATTTTATAACCTAACCATTTAGGAATTGGGATAAGTTTTCCTTTAGAAGCTTATGTTTAAATGTAGTGATAGTTTTGGAGTTGACCGTTCCTTCCGACAAGGCATTCCAAGCAGCAATGATCCTATTGGAGAAGAAGTGCGCTCTATACTGAGTGTTGTGTTTTTGTGGACGGAGTTTAAAATTATGCCCCCTCGTTCTGCTGTCTCTATTTAAGGTAAAGAAATCTTCAAATTTATTGGAAGTTTGTTTGTGAATTATTTTATAGACATAGATTAAATCAGCATGTAGCCGCCGCAGTTCAAGGAGGGGAAGACCAATGCGCTCTCTCCGTTCATCATATGACAAATGGCGTAGTTGCGGAATATTTCGGGTGAAAGTTCTCTGAATTGACTCCAGCTGCCTTGTGTTACCAACCATGACCGGATTCCAACACGGGGAAGCATATTCAAGACTGCTTCTAACAAACGCGCAAAATAACACTCTTAACACATTCAAGTCTCTAGTGTGAAAGCAGTTTAGTATTGCGGACGCTCTTAGACCAGCAGCCTTACTAATCTGGTTGCAATGCTCAGTGAAACGAAGATCTTTGGAAACAGTGACGCCCAAGTCACGCATAGTTTCTACCGTAGATAGCTGTGTTCCTCCTACACTGTAGTTTGATCTTTCCTTGCGATTTATACCGAGGTGAAGGACTGAACATTTGGATAGAGAAAGTTGGAGCTGATTTTCGTTGCACCATTGATAAATTGAATTCAGGGAGTTTTGTAGCTTGCTGCGATCGTCTAGTAATTTGGACCGAAAATACAGCTTGCAGTCATCCGCAAACAGTTTGAGCGAAACTTGGTTTGCAACAGCTGGCAGGTCGTTGATGAAAATAAGAAAAAGGAGTGGACCTAGCACGCTGCCTTGAGGGACTCCACTACCAACTGGCGCGCTATCAGAAAAAGTGTTATTTACTTTAACCCGTTGGGTGCGATTTGTTAGCCAGCTACTGAGCCAATTGGTAATTGAGTGCGCAATTCCATAGCACTTAAGTTTATGCAGCAACTTTGAGTGGCTAACTGTGTCGAATGCTTTGGCAATATCCAAGTAAGCTATGTCAACAGGTTGTCTAGCATCCAATTCTTTAGTCCAGTCATTCAGACATTCTAGAAGTTGACTAACAGTGCTATGTTTGGCCAGAAAACCATGTTGCGCAGAGCTGATTAACCCATTGGATTGCATGTGCGCTAGGACACGTTTTTTGATAAGGCTTTCAAAAAGTCTACAGGATGTACTGGTGATGCTAATTGGTCTGTAATTGGAAGCTATGTTTTTGGCGCCCTTTTTAAACACGGGTGTGATGTTTGCGCACAACCAGTCGGGTGGTACTTGGGCTGTGGCCAGGGATAAGTTGAAGATTCGCATAAGTGGGTAGGCAATTGCAAGGGCCACTCTCTTTAATAAGTACTGTGGAATTCCGTCAGTCCCTGAGGAGAACTTGTTGGGCAGCTTAGAGAGCGCTAGATATATGTCAAATTCCGAAAAGTTTGGAGGTAGCATGCGTACATGGGTTTGAGAAGACAATTCTAATGGCTCGTGATTGTCAGTGACAAAAACTGAGGAGAATTGATTGTTTAAGATGGAGGCTTTTTCAGCATCAGTATGCCTAAGCGAGCCATCGGAGGCTTTGAGGGAAGCTACTGAAGGAATTGTCTTCATACGCGCACACACATATTTCCAAAACTCGCGACAGTTTCCACGCCTAGCCAAGCTGTTTTCAAACGCACATTGCTCACTGAGGATGGCTCTATTTGCTGCTTTGTTAGCTGTTTTCCAGTTGTTATAGTCTTCTAGGTTTTGTGAGGCTTTAAATTTATTGTGCAGTCTTTTCTGCTTATTAATTAGCTTCCGAACTTCTTTTGAGACGGGTTTGTTTTTTGGAGTGCACATTGGTACAAAGAGTTCAATACAGTGATGCAAAATGTTTTTGAAGTGGTTCCACATACTGACAGCGTTTGTACATGCTGCGAATAGAGCCACCCAATCTACATTGAATAAGTATTCGTTCATAGCTGCGTAATTCCCATTCACATACTTACGGTAACTGCTCACTGGTTTATTCGTGTCCAGTGATTCAATAGTTTGGAAAGTGACAGCTAGGTGATCCGATGGTAAACAAGGGGGTTCTACAGCCACAGAGTGTAAAATGTGCGGTTGGTTAGATAGCACGAGGTCAAGAATGTTGTTCCCCCGCGTTGGCCGGTCAACATGTTGCTCCAACCCACTTGAGAGGAAATATTGGAAAACTAGTTTTTCAGCTGTGCGTGCATCTGTCCTTTGCGTGAGATTGGTCCAGTCCACGCTGGGCAAATTGAAGTCTCCCACTAGGATAGAGGGGTGGTTGACAGAGAGCGCATTGGTCAGGTACGAGATGAGAGGGGCTGAGTCGTTGGACGACGGTGGTCGATACACATTAGTAATGCGCAAGCGGGTATTCTTTAGATAGAGATCAACAGACAGTGCTTCGAACTGTGGGTGGGATTGGGCTGGGATAGAGACAGCAGAACGAATGCTTTTAGGAACTAGAATGAGACACCCCCCGCCTAGACGGCCAGAACGGTCAACTCTGTGGGTGGTATGGGAGGACTGGTTCTCTAGGAGCGCGGAGGGGAAGGTGGCGTCTAGCCACGTCTCGCATATACAGACAATGAAGTTGGCAAGCGCTGTGCAGAGATACGTACGCAACTGATCCAGTTTTTGTCCATGCCTTAGAGACTGCGCGTTCAATATATAAAAACACAGGGGGGAGCTGGGGCCTGGCCTTGGGCAAGAGGGAGCAGCCGCTTGGTGAGATGACGCGGCAGACGCGGCAGACACGCGACTAAGATCGGTATAGGGATGGGAAGAAGGAACGGACTTGGAAGTGGGGACTGTGGCCATGAGCGGCGAGACGCGAGCATTATTCGCGTTCGAACCTACCTGCATCGCACGATTGCACCTACCTAACGGAGCGCTCCTAGGCCTATCCGAGGCGGATTTACTCGTACCTACTGCAGCTGGGCAGAGGCCGAGCCAAATAATCGGAGCGGCACCACTAAGGGCAGGACTGACTTGCAGATTCAGTTTAACTGCTGCCGAGCGGGCATGCGCGAGCGTAGCTGATCGCGGTCGGCGCGCAACATGATCTCACCTCTGAAGATGACGACGTCCTCGCCATTCTGGATTCGTCGGTGGCGCTCCTTGTTCAGCAGCGCGTTCTGCTGCAGCTCCAGCGGCGTCAAGTCTGGCCGAACGTAGAACGGCAGTTGCGTCTGGCCAGCCTGCAGGCGATCCGCCAGCAGGGGCCGCAGGCCGACCAGGAAGCGACGGCGGGCGTCCATGTCGTTGAAGGCGATCTTGACGATGCGCGGCCGGTTGTTGCGCGTCTGGCCGTGGCGGAAGACGCGCTCGATGCTCGTGGGCGCGATATGCAGGTCCGCAGCCAGCCGCGCCACAGCCTGTTGATCCGAGTCGACGGGGCCGGAGGCGAGGCCAGGCTGCGGTTCGGGCAGGCCCACGATCACCAGATTCGTCTTCTTCTTCTCCTTCTGCTGGTGGTGCTCAACCGCCTTCGCGACGGCGTCGGTGAAGGGCGGCGTGCAGAGCCAGTTGGGAGGCGCACCGTAGGGTCGCTGTTGCAGTCGAGGATCGTGCTGGCTCGAGCCGTCGGCCTCCGTTGTGGCGGCGGGGGCAGGTCGCGCCTCGAGCTCGGCGACGCGGCAGCGCAAGGCCTCGATGTGTTCCTTGGCCTGCTGCAGTTCCAGGACCAAGGCGGCGACAGCGTGCTCGACCGTCTCCGAGACGGCCGCCTTGATCGTCGCGCAGATGTGCTCGTCTTGGGCGGCAAATTTGGCCGTGATCATGTCCTTGATGTCGTCCAGGTCGGCCGAAGACTGCGCTTTGTTCTTGCAGACGCAGCGTCCCTTGCTTCGACCGCACGTGCACAGAGTGGGGGTAGTCATTCCTATCAGCACGTACGATCTCTTATGACTTTTTTCTCTCTGGAAGACAGAGCGAGAGAGAGTGTGTTGCGCATACAGTTGTGTCTACCTACATGTTTGTCGGGGCGTTGCGTTCGTCGCTATGCGGGCGTGAGTCGCTATGCGGGCTGGGTGGGGGGGGGGGGGGGGGGTGGCTTGACTTGACGCCGATGACACCCCACCAATTCAATTCCGCATTAACGAGGACGCCTCTAGTCATGTGGGGGGGGGGGGGCAAAAGGGGTCGGACTCGTTCGCCGGGCAGAGGATGTAATTTCGCATCCCGCCGAGCGTTTTTCCACCTCGACGACCCATCGTGACTTTGCCAGCCATCTCACCCTCCACCTTCCCTCTCTCCCTCTCTCACTCACCCTCCCTCTCCCTGCCAGACGACGACCTCGTCGTCGTCGTCGTCGTCGGCACTTCGTTAGCGCCCCTCCGAACCCCTCTATTCGACGCCGCCGGGCTCATCAGCCTGCAGCGATCGCGACTCACCTGACGCCGTCTCCGACCTCTGGAATCGGAGAGCCTTCACCGGGCCCTGCTGCCTCGCTGCTGACGTCGGCGAAGACGAGGCCGTTGCACTCCCTGGGTGCTCAGGCAGAAGGTGTCGCTTGGCGCTCCAGATCACGTGCCTGGACGTCTGCAACTTCTCGGTCGCGCGCGCAAAGGCTGCCTCGACAACACCTTGGGGCGGCCCTCGCGCCTTGCCTGAGACAAAGGTCGAGCAGTTCAGCTGGAGTTCGCCGCGGCTCTGGTCACGTAGGCGGCAGCCAGCGCGCGCGTGCCGTCATTAATTCGCCTCGTTAGGCGCGTTAGGCTGAAAAGTGCAGAGGCGACGCGGGCAAAACACCGGAGGCGTCGTGGCGCCGTGACAAGCGGTTGTTGCTTGTCGGCCGTTCGTCGGTGGAAATCAACTAGTATTTCCCTTGCTCCGTTGCAGAGAAGAGCATGGACGCGTCGTCGTTCAACTCGTCGTCGTCGTCGTCGTCATCACAGTTACTGTGGGCCCCGGCGGTCTGCAGGATGGTGCCGAGGAACGACTGCTTCGACATGAACGACATGCTCAGACTGCAGCTGCGGGAGCTGACGACCATCGGCTGGGTGCGAGCGACGATGTCGACCCTCTACGCGGCCGTCTTCGTCACCGGCGCCATGGGCAACGTCTGCGTGGTGCTGGCCGTGCTGGCGCACAGCAAGATGCTCAAGCCGCAGAACATCTTCATCGTCTCCCTCTCCTTCGCCGACCTCTCCACCCTCCTCTTCTCCTCCACCGTCACGCCCGTCACGGCCTTCAACAAGGTCTGGCTCTTCGGGGTCGCCCTCTGCAAGGTCGTGCCCCTCGTGCAGGTGCGTGTCGCGCGCGCGCACGCGTGTCTTAAGTCGAGCAACGAGTCGCGCCCGGCCGATGGTTGTTCGTCTGTTTGTTTGTGTGTGGGGCCTTTCTCTGTGTGGTCACACATCATTGACCGCTGCTATGCAGTGAGAGATGAGACCCAGTCAGCCGGATCCTGGGAGGCTGGCTCCCCTAACGGGCCGGAATTGTCGCTGCCGGCAGCTGAAGGGACGCCCAGGACATACAGCTCCCAGAGGACACCAACCTGCCCTCCAGGCATACCGTATTTGCTACAATAGACCGGCTTTGGCTCTATCTTTTCGATTGGTCCTTCTGAGGTCGGTATATTAGTGACCACCGGTCTATTGGAGGAGATACGGTAATCGCTCAGCATCGCACGCACGTCCGCCCAGTTCTCCGTTGGTGTCACGTGCTATTGTTCAGTCAGACTGAACAAGGTACGTACACCTAGGCATACTTAACTTACACCTGCCGTCGCTTGCACGACTCACGAGTTGTTGTGCCAGAGTTCGATTTTGATTTGTTTTGCGTCGCATGGGGAGAGAAACTGCCTGAACCTACCCTACCTACTATGTACCACGCTGGGGGAGAGCAGCTGCGTACCCCAGTATTCATAAGAAAGAGTACGTATTGGATGTGCAACTTTGCGGTTGTTATGATCGTGCAAACTGAACGCAACGCAACACACTATGGTATAATTGAGGCACCAGTTAACTAGAAGACAGCAAAACGCGTTTATGCACACAGGATTGCGTTCCTTTGGTGATTGACAGCTCAAAGTAGCTGAAATGTTACACACGTAACAACCTGTGTGCATAAACTCAACAACATGCAACAACCTTGTATACAACTCCAATAGTGGCCCTGGGTAAAAGGAGGTTGAAAGTATGGTGCCCCGCGGGGCACCATAGTTGCCCCATGCCCTGGGGCACCATATTGGACGATTTACGGTAGATCATAAGGTCGAGCCGCAATTCTACTCTTAGTCTGCTGACGTCAAAGAGAGCATGGCGGTGCATTCATTTTTTTCTAGACGAGACTGTAGGTGTTGTTTTCGTGCAATTACGAAACAGCCGGGAGCAGCCGTGTCGAGTTGTCGTCGGTTGGCATGCCGCGTTCACCATTAGTTCTGGTGAAAAATGCAACACTGCAGAATGTTTTCCAGTTCGTTTCGAGTGCATAAAGTTGCTATGTCCCCCGAACCTTTGAAAAGTCGACGCATGCACGCACGCACGCCCGCCCGCACGCACGCACGCCCACCCGCACGCGCTCCCGCACGCACGCACGCCCGCGCGCACGCACGCACGCACGCACGCACGCACGCACGCACGCACGCACGCACGCACGCACGCACGCACGCACGCACGCACGCACGCACGCACGCACGCACGCACGCACGCACGCACGCCCGCCCGCACGCACGCACGCCCACCCGCACGCACGCACGCACGCCCGCACGCACGCACGCACGCACACACGCACGCAGGCACGCACGCACGCACGCACGCACGCACGCACGCACGCACGCACGCACGCACGCACGCACGCACGCCCTCCCGCACGCACGCACGCCCGCACGCCCGCACGCACGCACGCACGCACGCACGCACGCACGCACGCCCGCCCGCACGCACGCACGCACGCCCCCCCGCACGCACGCACGCCCGCACGCACGCACGCACGCACGCACGCACGCATGCACGCGGCTATAGACAACCTCCTTGCAGGGCATGAGTATCTCGCTGTCGACCTTCTCCCTGTCGGCGCTGGCGTTGGACCGCTACCTGCTCATCGTCCACCCCGAGAAGAAGCCCATGACCAACGGACGCGCGATCGCGATCTGCGCCGGCATCTGGCTGCTGTCGTGCGCGCTCAGCCTTCCCTCGGTCATGCAGCACCAGCTGATACCCGTCGTGCTGGACATCTGCGGCCATCGCGCTGCCTCTTGCGGCGAGTTTTGCGTCGAGAATTGGAGCAGAACCGGCGAACAGGTGAATGAATTTAAAATCGCTCACAAAAATGACAAAATTAGTCGAATCAATCTGAATTTAATCGAGCCTTTCGTGATAAACTGATCGACCCACAGTCGACACCGTCGCGAATCGAAACCCTTGCCCAGTGCCCTTGCCGCGGTGGTTGTACATTGAACTCCCGGGCAACCATGTCTAGTGTCTGCGTGACGCATTTTAAATTTTTACAATTCAACAATTTATTAAAGTAGTGTATAGCGCGTCGAACGCTCGCTAAAAAGTGCAAATTCGCGCGCAGATGGAGCTTCGAGTCTACTCGGTCACGATCGCTGTGTTGACCTTCTTCGTGCCCTTGATCCTCATCGCCCTCGCCAACTTCTGCGTCTGCAAGAAACTACACACGGTCGGCACATTTATATTTACACTTACAGTACATTGCAGTGAAAATACAGTGAGAACCCACAAAGGGCATGCAATGCTGGGTCTGGGTAATTCCTATGCAATTGTTTCCATCTATGCTACAGGGATTCCTAGGTAGATTGATAGCTTCCTACTGTAAAACTTTTGATAAGTGTCCCAGGCGCTTACCTTTTCGGATGCCATCTGCTTATCCAATGGCGGATCTAGCAATTTTTTGGAGGTGGCGTGGAAATTTTGCAGAAGAGAGGACGCCAATTTTTTTTTGGATATTTCTGACGATTATATAAACAAAAAGTAAGTCAAGTTACATACCGTCCGTAATTTCCAGGTATTGATTTAGTGCAAGTTGTCAATATTTGTTCCTCATTTTTCGTCTTGCTGTTGCAGTTACGAATGTCACTTTCGCAGAGCAATGAAGGCCTAGGCCTTACAATATGCGTCACCTAATATGATCACCGAATATACCTGAGTACATACCTACCTATACATCGCACCCAGTGCCACCCACTGGATTTGCGTTTATTGCAGTGTATAATTAGCAATTAATTGCGCATGCATCCCACGTCGACGTCAGTGACTAAATTAGCGAGGTTAATAGATGCGTTATCGTGGGTACGTTACGTTGACGTAATGCACGCAGCGCCTATACGCACTACCTACCTACCTAATTGCTTTCTAAATCAAACGAGCCGCATTTCCTTTTGGCTAATTCACAGTGTCGTTAATGTGACGTTCGCGGCTTCTGTGCTAGTAATTAGTGCTAATGTATCCTTATAGCAGCGCTATATTATACAGCGACAAACGTCAAATAAAGGGAGATCAGCAACATATAAGAGCAGATTATACATGTGGTTTCATTTGCAGAGTAGATAACGCTGGGGAAACGGGCAACACAACAACAAAATTTGTTGCCTGTGGCGCTGGTTTTTTCGGGCAAACGACGCACTCTCATTGCTCTAAGATGCCCCCTCGAGCAGGCACCCCAAATCCTGGCTACGAAGCTACTGCGCCCCTCCCTTTCACCGCAAGTTTTTCGACTTGGGGTGTGGCGGGGGTGGGTCCTTTCCCGTCCCCTGAAACTTCTATTGCAGCCAGACGCACCTGTGGCGAACGTTCCTTGCCAACGAGCACTCGCTTGCAGCGTCCCAACAGCATCAACTTGCGCCGGTCGGCGTCGACGCCTCCCGAGGTCGTGCTCTCGAGCGAGGAGTCGGAGCTGCGTCGCCGGCGTCGGCGCCTCTGCCGGCACAACCAGCGCCGCACCAACTACATGCTGGCCGCCATGACGGCCGCCTTCCTGCTCTCCATGCTGCCGCTGGTCACGTTCAACCTGCTGCGCGACTTCAACTACCGGCCCATGTGGCTCCAGCGCCAGCCCTACTTCTACGGCAGCGTCACGCACCTCGTCGCCATGACCTCGACCATCTGGAACCCGGTCCTCTACACCTGGCTCAACACCCAGCTGCGCGCCGCCATCTTCCGCCTGGGCAGGCGACGGTGCGCCGCCTGCGTGTGCCGCTGCTACGCAGCCGGCGGCCGGCGAGGGCCGCGTCCCGCGGACAACACGGACTCGGCCAGCGCCGTCTGGAGGCCGCCCAGCTTCTGGGGAGCGACGCCCTGCAGGGGCACGGACGCGAACGCGGTGGCACCCACCATCTCGCTGCAGGACCTGGCGCTGGAGTCGCCCTCGCCCGACGACTCCTCCTCCTTCCTGAGACCACGCTCGCAGCAGTCGCCGCCCCGCTCGCCGCGCCAGCAAGTCACCATCTCCGTGGAGTACGCGTCCGTCTTTGGCTGATCTCCGACTTGACGAGAGGCGATGCTGCGCTGGTCCTCGAGCGCCCACAAAGAGTTCCTCAACGCTATAAGTCATACGAATTGCACTGAACGTGAGATCGTAGAACTAAGAGCACGCACGCGTGTTTTGGTCTGGCTTGGTTCAACTCGTCCTATTTTCCAAGTCTCAACTCTGAAGCCACGTATAAGAACGGAGGGCTTGCAGCAGCAGTAACACAATTTCGCGGATTCTGACGAGTTTCTCACCACCAATTTTTTGCTGAATTTAGCGGTTTCGTCCCATAGCCTGACTGGCAGAGAGCAAGAGTAATACCTATTCTAAGATAGAAATATCTGCGAAAACGTTACAAATGCGTCTTTGTTTGACGTACGTTGTCTTTGTCTTACTAAAACAAAAACCGGTTTCTATCGCATGGTAGTCAAGAAGGACAGTTGCACCAAACCTTTTTCTTCAAATGCGTTTGCGTGTTTGAACCTTCATTATCGTTCTGTGACGTATATAGTGTTATTGTAGTGAGACGGTCACTCCTGTGATTGTGATCGTTTAGAAGTGATTCACTGTTTACGGAATTGAGTCATGTGCACAATTATTCGAAGTTCAAACAACTGAAACTGAGCACGCGAGATGCAGCAGAAAAATGACAAAGAGATTTTCTAATTAAGATTGCCTAATTGCCCGTTCGTCATTGCGACAAGAATTTTAATTTTTTCTTTTAATTTAATTTAATTTTCATTTTTGCGGCCGGGAATAACTTTTTTTGGAGCGATCTCGCGATCTGACGGTGAAGCGTGTCGCCCAGTGGTAAAGTACCGCCTCTTGCGCACACGGTGTCTGGGTTCGATTCTGGATGGATCCACTAGATTGAGGATTTCCCTATCAATGGATTTTTCTCGTGCCGTCGCTGCCCTAGGTTCCAGGATGGCCTCCTTCCGAAGTCTTCGGCTAATTATGGGGCTCTAGACGGAAGGCGTCATGGAGATGGGTATATGGGCCAATGACGGCGGCCTCCTAGCGTTGCCCTAATCCAACAACAACAACTCGATCAGACGAGGAAGACAGGGTCAAAGAAAGACGCGTCGCGTCCAAGGCGGCGGCAATTTGCAAATTGGGACGACGGCGACGCAAAGACGCGTGCGCTTCACGCCTGCATGTGTACCTTAGGTGCAAATCTAGGTCGAAAGTCGGCGCGCGCCCCGCGGCGGCGCCCACTTCTTCGTCAGTCGATGTCCCACATTCCCCACCGACAGCGCCTATATAGATCTCTGCAACCAAGATGTCGGCGCGACTTGCAGTCTTCGTCGTCGTCGTCGTCGTCAGCGTCGCCGCCGCCGGATTATCTGCCGCCGACAACGACAGCCAGTCTCCAGCAGAGTCGACAAAGAGTTCGACAGCGGCGCCGCCGACAGTTCTCACTCTGAGTCTCGACTTGACGACGCGTCGACAAGGTGTTGTTTGTTTTCCACACCGCTAAAGTCACGTGGCGTTACTTAGTTACGACGGTTGCGTACTTAGTTGTGTGTGTGTGTGTGTGTACGTGCGTGCGTGCGTGCGTGCGTGCGTCCGTGCGTGCGTGTGTGCTCAGTGTGTGTTTTCTCTCGTTGTCGCCAGACGCAGTCGAACCGTCCTAGAGCTGACGGACATGGCGCAAGGTCTAGTCATCAAGGACGTCAATGGCGAACGAACGATTCGGATCCCAAAAGGCAGTCTGGAAGTTGTACCTGACGAGCTTCTTCGACACGACACGAGAACCACGACTACGACTACGATTGCGACAACGACGCGTGGCACTACGACAACGACTAGAATTCCGACTACGACTACGACGACGGCAGCCACCATCGCCCCGCTCTTCACTCCCGACTGGCCAGGTACCTAGGCGTGCCAGTGGCGGGGCAGACATTGAAACGCTCGCGCCGCTCGTAGCATTGATTCCTATGCTGATGCTGCTGGCGCGCCAGCTGCAAGGCGAATTGTCGGGCGACGCCGACCCGCTCCTGGGCGCACCCGTGCTCGCTGGAGGTTCGGAACAGAGACCCGTCTCCGTCTCCTTCGGCGCACTGCCCAGTGTCATTCGCCAGCTCCTGGCCACGCCCCCTCCTGACGGCAGGCGCCCATCGCACCAGCAGTTTACATACTTACTTACGTCTCTTTTTATCCATGGATTTTCTCGTCTAGGTTACAGATGGCGTTCTTCCAAATGTCTTTAGCTAATTACTATGCGGCTCTAGACGGGAAGGCGTCATGGATATGGGTATGATATACATATATGGGCCATTGACGGCCTCCTAGCGTTGCCCTTAATCCAACAAAAATGCGTCTCTTCTAATAATACACAACGCGCAGCGTGAGAGCTGGCGAAGCACGCTAATATTCCGGTGCGATGCGGCGCCTAGCGCGTTCGCGTCCGGTTTCGGCAGCGCCGCGCAGCACGATATCCGTCGGCAGCTCGGCAGCGGCGGCGGCCCGATACGGCCGACGGTGCGTCGGACGCCTTCAGCTGTCGAGTTTGCCGACAGCCGATTCCTGGCCCAGTCGGCGGCAGCGCCCGACGAGCGTCACGTCTTCGGACGCGCTTCCGATGACGAAGAGGTCAAGAAACTGAGACAGTACTTCGACAGGTTCTTCCAGGCAAAGGAACTCGACGCGTCGACGACAGCACCGCCGAGACAAACGCATCTGTCGACGACGACCAGATCGGGACCTGCAGACACCAGGGTTGCTGTCGAGCTGCTGCTGACCACGAGCCCGCTGTAGTCGTGTAGGAGCGCTGTAGGTAAACATATGTACCCTTACCCCGAACCCCGTTTATTATTGCCAAGTTTCAACTGGGGACCTTTCAGTTTGCCCCCCCCCCAATTTGTGCCCCTTGCAAATATACCGTAGACCCTCTAATTATCCCTCCTTACGATTGCCCACCAGCCCCACCTCCCTATAGGCCTTTCGGTCTATTTTACCCCTCCTAAAGCCCGATGGAAACCATTTGCGCCGGGTAGCGATTTAGAGGGTTTTCGGCATTTGCCGAAATGCTTTGCAGCGACAAAAATTACTTAAAATCTCGTCAGCTCGACAGCCCCCATAGGACCAAATTCCGTCGCGTGCTGCCCAAGCTCCGTCGCCGCTTCGTCAAGCCGCCCACGCGTTCGTACGGCTTCGGCAGCGCCGTCGACAGCGACCTGTCGGACTCGGCAGTGTCGACATCGACAGTTTCGTCGACAACCCCGGCAGTTGTGGTCGCCAAGCGTGCGCCGACTCCGGACGAGTCGGCAGAGATCGCCAAAATCAAGGAATCCTTCGAACGGCTCTACTTCGCGTCGGATCGCCGCCCAGTCTGGCCCCCGAACTCGGAAGCGAGGAAATATGCGGACAGTACCGTATTCTACGGCGTTTGAAATTTGAATGTGCAACTACTACTGTGCCAGCGATATAACGTGTAAACATAACCACTCGACGTAGTGCACCCGTTAATACAAGAGTCACCCAACTACATCCGTACCCGTTATTTAGGGAGGATTGGCCCCTACTCGGAACCAAACTCCCAGAATCCTGCTATAGTTGCGTCATCAGGGTGTACGCGGCAGCGTACAACCCTAATATGTGACAACTTCTTCAATGCGGTTCTTTGAATTTTCAGTCGCTTATAACTCTTGATTGCCTGAACCGATTGTGACGAATGATAGCTCAAAAGAACCGCCTTCTAGACCGGAATCGAATAAGCCATCCCGCGTTTCGGTACTCGAGCGCATTAAGACGAAATGTCCGAAAATGTTCCGAAAAAGTGGTGTTTTTTTTTTTTCCTGTTCTGCACACACTTTTTGGGTCGCCGCTCTGGAACACTGCTGTCGATGTTGACGAAACTTGGCGTGAACACGTGGTATATGATCGCAATTTTGTGCCCCAAGGTTAATTTGTCTAGGTGCTACGGATCTAGAGTTATGGCCGATTTGGTCTTTTTTTGGGACATAGTCGTTTATTTTTGGCCAAAATCCGATAAGAGTAAAACTCGAAAAGAAGCCGAGTAAACACCCAAATGTTTTTTGATTTCCGTGAACAGTTTTACGAGGCGAGTCTGGGACGCTTGCATGACATTTGAAATTCTCACTAGATATTGAGATATTGGCAACCAAAATTTTGGAAATTTCGCTCAAAAAAACTTTGTTAGCTATAGGCGCTTCAACCGTTCGTGGCAGAGCTGTGCTGTAATGACAAAAGTTAATCGTCCGGACCTGGAATAGGTCCCTTTCGACAAATGGCAGCGCTCCGATGCCCATGTATCGGTCGGCCCTCTTCGAAAAGCCATTTTTTGAGTGTTTTGTCCCAAAAGTTTGTTAGCTATAGACGCTGCAACCGTTGGTTACAGAGCTGTGCTGTAATGATGAAAGTTACTCGTCTAGACCTGGAATAGGTCACTTTCGACAAATGAGAGCGCTCCGATCTATATGTTTCACAGTTCGACCCTCTTGGCACACCACCATTTTGGGCAACATTTGAAGCTGTGATCGTGCATTACTTTTGCTTTCCTGGACGAATTCTGGCACGTGATAGCTCAAAAGAACAACAATCAAAGTGGGAATCGATTGAGTCATAACAGGTTTCTATACTCTCGCGCATTACCGAGACAATTTTGGAGATGTTACGAAAAATTAGGTCCTGCCAAGCTTTTGGCTCTCCGCTCGCTCGCACCTGTATCAATCGAAACGAAACTTCGCATGCATCTACGACCCAAAAAAATGAAATACCCTGTGGGATTACTTCTAGGTGCAATACATCGTGACTCGTGAGGTACAGTTTACGTTGCAATATTTTTGGCGCGTTTTGTAAAGTCATCAGACTACTGATCGAGAGGTCGCTGGTTCGACTCCCAGCAGTGACGCCTGTGACGCTTTTGCACGTGTCATCTTGGGAGACCCATCAGCGGTTCTTTGCTGCTGCGTCTACAGTCCATCCCACATTCTCTGTCTCTTTTCTAGGTTTTTCTACCAAAATTTTGGCAAATTTTTGATATTTAGGGACGGATGCTCGTTACAGCCCCTAATGTACGAAAATGACACAGCTGCACACTCGCACGCACCCGCGCCCGCCCGCCCGCACGCACGCACTCACGCGCGCGCACGCACAACGTGTACACTGGTACACGTTTTTCATAAGCTTTATGGTGCAACACTGAGCATGCGTCCGTGCTGGTCTGCTGCTGTGGATTTGTATGTGTGTGCGTGCGTGAGTTTTCGATTACCGTAAACCCTATAATTAGCCCCCCGGGGGCTAATTTTTTCAATCGAGCGCTAGGAGGGTGTATAATTGTAGGGGGGGGGGGGGCTAATTATAGGGGGGGGGCCAATAAACTGGAAGGGTCGAGGTGTGGGAAGCTTTGGTGGAAAAAGGCGCGTGGAGGTGATTTTTAAGGGAAAAAGACGCTGCGCACACACGTTGGTAGCCTCTAACACACTCTCACACAGTCTCACATGCACATACATATACGTACATACACATACGCGACCATACATGCACCCAGACATAGAAAATTTGGCCTTTCAGACGATGGTCCATTTAGGGAGGGGGCGTAATTATAGGGGGGGGGGCTAATAAACTCAAAGTGGTCTTAGGAGGGTGTATAATTGTAGGGGGCTAATTATAGGGGGGGGGGCTAATTTTAGGGTTTACGGTAATCTTTATTTTACGAAAAAACACTGTATTAAGGAAAATTTTGCAGGTGGCTGCAAAAAAAAAGAGAATATGTGACGCTCCTTTAGGTCCAGTTTGAAAAAACGTGGTATTAAAACGTATATCTATATTACTAAAGCACAATGTCTGTCTGTCTGTCTGTCTGTCTGTCTGTGTGCAACGCAGCCCAGAGAGTTGTGCTGGATGGATTGAGCTAAAATTTTGTATGAAGCTGCCGTGGGAAACTTCACCGTCATTTAAGGGCCGGATTTGCGATAGCTACCGTAATTCGTGAGTTATGCAAATTGCGCATACGTGTTTGATCGAATTTGAGAATTCAGTGTCAATTCTGCTTGGGATATATGTAATCGACCGTGCTGATCACGAATATCACATCCGTTTTCCAGTGCGATACCGTAATCGCGAGATACGACGCATTGAATATGCAAATTGCGTTTGATCGAATTTGAGAATTCAGTGTCAAATCTGCTTGGGGTGTATGTAATCGACCGTGGTGATCACGAATCTGGCATTCGTTTTCCAATCTGCTGCAGTAATGACAAGATATAGCATTATCCTTTTCTACAGTAGTATGACTGTTTGTTGGTTCTGTCTGCAATGCAGCACAGAGTTCTGCTGGATGAGCTTGAGCTGAAACTTCTTTGTATGAAGCTTGCTTCGCGCATTTTACCATCAAAATAAGAGTGGCACTACTGAAGCTATCGTAATCCATGCGTTATGCAAATATAAATGAATTATATGATAATACAGCACATTTTATGCGTGCTTCTGACTTATCAGAAGTGTTTAGAAAACAGTTCTGTACAGATCAATGGTGTAGTGCCTATGATGTCCGTTACTTTTCTGGAGCTCCTGGGATCAAACCTCTGCCATAAGAATACTTGTAACTTTTTTGTTTATAACTTTTTTGTTTTGCACGTGTTTATGCTATAAAAACTTGAACTTTTTATTATTTTTTACTTTGTTTTACAGGTGTTAGCGCTATAAAAACTTGTATCACACGCACATGCACGCACGCACGCACGCACGCACGCACGCACGCACGCACGCACGCACGCACACGCACTGGACATGCACAGCGCACGAACGCACATGCACGCACGCACGCACGCACGCACGCACGCAAGCACGCACGCACCCACGCACGCACCCACAACCACACCCACACGCGCACGCACACGCTCCCACTCACGCACGCACGCTCGCACGCACGCACGCACGCACGCACGCACGCACGCACGCACGCACGCACGCACGCACGCACGCACGCACGCACGCATGCACATGGACGTGGACACGTGCATGCACGCACGCGCACGCTCGATCGCACGCACGCATGCAGCACACACGCACACACACACGGACGCACCCACGTACGCACGCACGCACGCACGCACGCACGCACGCACGCACGCACGCACGCACGCACGCACGCACGCACGCACGCACGCACGCACGCACGCACGCACGCACGGACTCGCGAGTGGGCGCACGCACGCATGCGCGTGTATGTGTTAGCGTTTTAGTTGTGCGTTGTTTTAGTTTTTCTTGGCATTGAGCACTGATCGTTGACGCATTAAACGTAATAAATGAAATATTGTGGTGCGTTTTGCCCGGTCCAATGGCCCAATGAACTTGGATTTCCCCGAAAAAGAAAACGGCTGAAAACAATTGATGCGTCCGCGTCCGCTGCTGCGTCCGATAAAAACTTTCTTAATTTTAGGCTTTGCTTAGGCTTAGTCGAGACCTTGCTTAGGCTCATGCTTTGGCTTTGATTTGGCTTAGGCTTATGCTTCGCTTAGGCTTAGGCTTAGGCTTAGGCTTCGCTTAGGTTTCGGACGCAGGACGCGGACGCAACAATTGTGCTTTGCCAAAAAAAGACGACGTAAGGAAGACACAAGCCCAAGCCCGCCGAAAACCGCCCGCCCACGGCGCGCTGGAATGGAATCGGAAGCGTCGGTCCGCGATCCTAGCTTAGACCAGGTCCAAAGGCCTTGCGCCTGCAGATCAAGGTGCATGAACATACATATGTGAGCAATCATGCAGATTACAAAAAAGCCTATTATTATTAGCTGACTCTGAAGGGCTGATTAAAACAATTAGCCTACTGCCTATATGGGATTTATGGTGTGTCTGCTCAAGATGGTATAGTGCCTAATTTTTACTATCGAATGTAATGACTGGAGATGTAATGACGCAAGAATAAAGCGTTACAACAAAAAAGGTGAAATGTTTTCCTGCATTGCAGAAGTGCATTGGTTGCATTGGTTGACTTCCTTTGGCTTTTGCTGCAGCACTTTACAGATTCGTCATTGTTGTTTTTAAACTGAGCATTCACAGCATGATTTTATGACACATTGTATTGATGATGAGTCACTACTGAGGACATGAAAATATTGATAATGAATCACTCTGAGCACGTTTTTAATGATGAATGACAAATGACAAAAGAGATGAAAGGTTTCTCAGATATAGCAAAATCTCTGCCTATTCTCGCCCCCAACCCCCCATTGGTCATTGAGCTGCTCGACCTTTTGGGGGCCTCTGGGCGATAAACTATTTTCGGGCTCTCCCATTCTCTCCAGCCCCCCTCCCCCCCCCCCTTGCACCGGTTCATGGTCTCCTTTGTGTGCGCGTTTTGTGCATGTTTCGGATTGTTCGTGCTGGGTTGCGAGAGCAAAACGTTTTTGAACATACATTGTACAACACACACAAACAGACACACCGAAAAGCCTATGCTCTCCCCCCCCCCCGCCACATAGCATCACCACAGAAAATAATACAAAACTTCTGCAAATGAGTCTCAGCGCATGTCTCCAATTTACGTCATCGGTGTGTTGATATGAAATTTATTTAAAACAGAGTGGGTGTTACAAGCATTTCTTTAGTATTCATGCAAATGCGTTGGTTGACATGCACTGGCTTTGGTTGACCTGTATTCCAACACTTTGCAGTTTCATCATTGCAGTGCTTCATCATTGTACAAATGAGTATTCTCAACATTATTTTATTTCATGAGACAAATTGATGTTGAACCACTTTGGAGAACTTTGCAAGCAGGAGTCCTGAGTTGAAGCGGCTAGTATTATTAACGTGGTAGCCACTTCAGCAGATGATCAACTCCAGTTTGGACAAACCGTGTATAATCGAACCAAACGCAGCAACACGTCACATATTCGGCGTTTGTTGTGTGAGCCATCGCACACAACCACAACACCACCACCATCAATCCAACCTCACAACTCGTTCATCTCGCTGACGATGTGCTGCCATTCATAGGCATTACATGGATGGACAGGGCACACAGCCAAAGATTCTGCATAGATAACTTCGCTGCCCTGCCCGTTCCAAAGTTTTTGTGGCTTGCTCTTACAGTAAGTAAGTGATATGTAGCATCATTTCACAATCTTAAGTACCAGTACATACCCTACATTCAACTTCGATTCTCGTCCATCTTTGTTCCGCTTCTGTTAGCCTGTGCCTATGGACGGGACTGCCATCTGTGGGCGGCAAGGACAAGGCCCGCTCTCGTCTCGGAGTCCAAGGAATGAAAGGCCTCGGTCCTGATGCAGCCTGGACTGCCTTTCCAGTGATCCAAGCGAGCGAGTGAAGCGAGCACAACAAACGCCGAATATGTGACGTGTTGCTGCGTTTGGTTCGATTATACACGGTTTGTCCAAACTGGAGTTGATCATCTGCTGAAGTGGCTACCACGTTAATAATATATACGTTTTTTAAAACGTATATATCTATCTATGTATCTTCCTATGTATCGTATGTATCGTATGTATGTATCGTATCTTCCTATGTATGGTCTTGTGGTGTGCAAACCCAGCGTAAAGAAACTACAGGCAAAAAACTGCACCTGTTCTTCACAAGAAGTGTGTTCGAAAGGTGAGACATTCATTATTGATGCTTGGCCTGGGGGGGGGGGGCATTTCGTGACTTTTTTTGGAAAAGTCAAAATTGTAAGTGGTTCCCTCCATTGTCATCTACAATCGATAGAACAGGCACTTGGTGTACAACACTGGTATATAAAACTATGCGCGATGTCAGTTTGTAGTGTCAATCATAAAAGGCGTTTGGTCAGCAACTACAATCGCACTTTTCGCTTTTGACGGTCTCTCAGAATTTGACCGTTTATGGCTCATTCGACGCAGAATGAAACGGGCTTTCTTCCTATGTGTGGTCTTGTGGTGCGCAAACCCAGTGTAAAGAAACTACAGGCAAAATACTGCACAATCCATTGACACTTGTTGTTCTAAAACTAAGGTATATTATCGATGTTTGGCCATTAGGCGCCATTTTTGGGAAAAGTCAAAATTGCACGAAAGTGCCATCATTAGTATCTACAATCGCTGGAACAATCGCACGCCCTGTAGTACTCCAATAGAAAACTATGCTCAATGTCGATTTGTAGTGTGCACAATAAAAACCGCTCAGTCAGCAACTTGAATCGCATTTTTCGTTTTTGACGGTCTCTCAGAATTTGACCGTTTATGGCTCATTCGACGCAGAATGAAACGGGCTTTCTTCCTATATATGGTCTTATGGTGCGCAAACCCGTCGTAAAGAAACTACAGGCGAAATACTGGAAATGTCTAATAGGGAGACATTTTTGATGCATGATTTTACATAAATGCGTACAATTGATTTGCGTGTTTGCCACACCAAAAGACGCGCAATTTCACGAGGATTCCGAATCTGTCATCAGATTTTAATTTTAAGCTCTAAATCGCAAGTTATCAGCAACTAACGAAACCAACGAAATTTTTTACCCAAAAATCGGTTTTTTGCCTACAAAAAAAGTTACGTTTCAAAAATAATTATTCTGAGCTCATTTTCGGATTCTCCATGAAATTCTGGTCCAGGTGGCTGATTTTTACACCAATCAAAAAATATTTCGGGGATTGTGCCACCCTCTGGTTGGAACAGGTTGGTTTTTACAAAAAGTGTGTCTTAATACCACGTTTTTTCAAACTGGACCTAAAGGAGCGTCACATATTCTCTTTTTTTTGCAGCCACCTGCAAAATTTTCCTTAATTTAACATCCCAAGACTTTTATTTCTGCGTTTTTGATTCCCTTCTACTGTGTCAAAAAAAAAACATGACAATGCAACACTAAGGAGACGCTGTTTTGGCCCTACCTACTTTTTGGTTTCAGAAATCAATTTTACACCCAACCCTTCCTCGCGTTAGTCCGTTAGTTAGGGGAGGGAGGAGCTAGCATTCTACACCTTGACTTTCTCCCCGAAAAATAAGGCCCACCAAATTAGTTGCTGCGGTAAACGCCAGTACAGTGTACAATAATTCCTTTTTGCATCGCGTGCGCCCAAATCGAGCGAGGGTGCAAGTGAACGTGTACGTTTCGTGCCGCGGACGCGTTTTTTTTTTTTAAAGTGAGGGCTCAATTCGTTTTTTCTTCTTCTTCACTTGCTCTCCTGGTCATTGTCAGTGCCCGCCACGACCGTGGTGCCTCCCCACAGATGGCAGGTGGAGATCAGCTCGGCTACACCCGCAGCCGTCGCGGCCTTCTCGGCGTCGACGCCGGGCCGACAGAGTTCGCAGACGGACCCGTCGGCCATGCCGAAGTAGGCGCGCTCCACCACGCCCAGGAACAAACCGGTTTCCACGATGCCTGAAAAGGGGACCGCCGTACACATCCTCCAATAGTGCCCAGGGGTGCTATATGTAGGAAAGTCCACGGGCACAGGGGCACTATTATTGGAGGAGTGTGGGGACCATCCATTGGTACTATTGGAGGATTTTCGGACGATAAACTAACGCAATGCGCTGAGATGCGCACAAAAGCCTGGTGACTTAGCGCGCGGTGTGCCCGCCCATCCATCCGTAACTGGAGGTGGAGCTTGCAACTGAGGAGCGTTCCCCCCATCCCAACCCGGCAGAAACGTTGCCCCCCCCCAGTCTAGGTTTTTCAACCCCTCTCCAGAAGGATTAGTGTTTGTAAAACACCGAAATGCCGACCAATAATACTGATCAGGCACCACCAAACACCCCTCCCAAAGAGCCTCCAATATCCAATATGAGACTAGAGATACAAGGGGGGGGGGGGGGTCGCGTAAGGGCGTTGACCGACCGGGCATCATCTTGAGTTCCACATTCAATCGCGGCCAGTCGAAGTCGACGCCTTTGGGGAACTCCCAGTCGGCGATGACGTTCGAGTTGTCACTGACCACGGGACCCGCCTTCCGCTGCGCCATGCGCAGCTTCACCGCGCCTCCTCAAAAGAACTCTCGAGAATAGTTTAGGAACAGTTAGTTCGGTCTGTCTGTCTGTCTGAGGCCAGTGTATGACCTAGTGGTAGAGAATCGGCCTCTTGCACCGGCACGGTCCTGGGTTCGATTCTTGATGGATCCACCAGATAGAGGACTTCCCTTTCGATGGATTTTCTCGTGCTGTCGCTGCCCTAGACTACAGATGGCGTTCTTTCGAATGCCTTTGGCCAATTATGCGGCTCCAGATGGGAAGGCGTCATGGAGATGGCTATGCTATGTGGGCCATAGACGGCCTCATAGCGTCGCCCGTAGTCCAACAACAACAACAACAACAACTGCCTGTCTGAACAGAGCGAGACGCAGTTTAACAAAAATGCAAAAAATTGTGCAAGAGATAAAATGAAATAAAAGGGCATAGAGAGACGAGTGGAGTGTTCGATTGTGGGCACGCTGCTGTGGTACAGGTAGCTCCAGATAATTTCTATTTTTTGGGACCCAGCCATTTTCTGTTTTTTTCTTGCGACGATATTTTGGTGCAAATTACCCCACCCCCAAAGAAGGCCCATTCGTGCAAAACGAGAGTGGGTTCCCAAAAACCGTCGACTCTCAAATGGTGATACGCTCAATGCACGCCTACCGTGCGCTCTCTCGATGCGTCTCTTGATGGGCTGGAACGCGTTGGGCACCACCTCCATGGGCAGACGGGCGAAGCGGTCTCCAAACCGGTTCGACCTTTTTCGAAAGTCCGCCACGACGATGAACCGCCTAGCGCAGCTCTGCACGATCTTCTCCTGCGTCAGGCAGCCGCCGCCGCCCTTGATCGCGTTCAGAGAGGCGTCCACCTGTTCAAACCGGTTCAAACCAGCCCGAACCGGTTTGGCCACGCCCCCACCCGCACCTCGTCGGCTCCGTCGATCGCGACGTCGACGTCGGGCGTGCGTTCCAGATCGGACAGCGGCAGTTTGTTCTCCAAGATTAAGTGACGAGCCTTAATCGACTGTTCACGGTTTGATGAATTAGATTAATTAAAGTGTTAATGACGAACCAACCTGGAAGGACGTGGGTACGCACTTGATGTTGGGCAGTCGGCCGGCGGCGTAGCGCTCGGCCAGCGCGTAAACCACGTAAGCGGCGGTCGAGCCAGTACCTACCCCGATTACCTGAACCGCCGTAGGCTGAATTGGTTAATCACACAAGCACGCACGCACGCACGCACACACACACACACGCACGCACGCATGCGCGCACACATACACACGCACGCACGCACCTGATTAGGTCTGACATGCTTCTCGACCGTAAACTCGGCCGCGTCTTTCTTCGCCTTCTCCACCAGCCGTTCATCGTCTTGCGCTGAATTATTTTACTTTCAATGTATTTCAAGTTATTTTTTAAATTTCTTTACACCAACCCGTCATTTGGGGGGGGGGGGCGTGCGAGATGTTGTTCCTCTGCTGACAACGACAACCCGACAAAAAGCGACCGACAGGCAGACAGACAAGGCAAATAGAGCGGCGTCACGCACTGAGAGCTGCGCGAGTGTCACGCGCGCGTCAACCAAAAACCCGTTCTAAGTCTAGTGTTATCTTAGTGCCGCGCAATGCCCAGTCAACACAACAACAGTATTGCGGCGGACGTAGCAGCGTCGAACATGGCGGTAGAAAAAAAAGGCATCGTTCGCACGCGAAATAGCCCTCCCCCCCCCTTTAGGCCAGACAACACGGGTCAAGATAAGCTGTATAGAGGGAAAGGAGTAGTATTTTGCTAGACATGCACCGTCCCAGTCGCAAAAATGTTCCAGTCTTTGGGGACACTGAGAAAAGTTCGTCTGAAACTTCTTTTTCGCGGGGGGGGGTATTACACGTCATGAAGGATCAGTTTTCAGCTGTGCGAAGCCCCTCCCCCTTTTGGATACAGGCGGGTGAGGGAGAAAGTACAGTGTTGCAACTCTTGGGTGCGATTCAGTGCATACGCTTGTTTTGTGGCTCGGTTGAAAAGATGAACGAGCAATAAAAAAAGTACCTGCACTGCTACTCAGCTGGCCAGCTATGGCGTTTGTGGCAGACGCTTGTACCGGCCAGGGCGCCATTAAGACTCGATTTATGCACAATTCTAGAAGCGTTCGCGAAGGAACAATTCGCATTACCAACCTGAAAGTGTGCATGTCTGAACGTAGGTCCGTCGCCGACACACTCTCAACTCGAAACCCGACAGAATGTAAATGCTTAGTGCAAGAAAAATTACTTATTGCGAGACACACCGTGTATTTCCGCAATCACAGCCGCACACATTCAAGCGCGGACTAGTTTTTTTTTTTAATTTTACAGCTTCAGCTTTTTTCGAATATCAGCGTAAGTCGGACGGGTTGCTGGTTTCGCCAGCTAGTCTTCTGTGAGTTGGATATGCGAATCCTAAAGCTCGGCAGTTGTTGTCGTCGGCTGCTGTTTGACGAGCTCGTCCACTCCCACTCCGTCGGCCCTGCCGAAACAGGCCACGTCGACCACGTCCAGGAACAAACCCGTTTCCACCACTCCTGAACCGGTTTTGATATTCCTGTGTGTAACCGGTGTGTGTGTGTGTGTGTGTGTGTGCGTGCGTGCGTGAACGAATTCGGGCGTAACTTGCATTTGGGCGTAACAGACCGGGCATCATTTTGAGGGCGACATTGAGCCGCCGCCAGTCGACGTCGTCCCCCTCTGGCAGTTCGTAGTCGACGATCAGATTGCAGTTGTCACTGACCACCGGGCCCGCCTTCATCGTCGCCATGCGCAGCACGCACGTACCACCTCAAACCGAGAGCGCAACTGCCATGCGTGTTTCCCTGTGATAATCTCCTTGGTAAGGTTTTTGGCAGCAGCGCATGGCCTAGTGGTAAAAAGGTGCTGGGTTCGATTCTCGATGGAGCCACTAGATCGAGGACTTCCCTCTCGATGGATTTTCTCGTGCCATCGCTGCCCTAGATTACAGATGGCGTTCTTCCGAAAGTCTCTGGCTAATTGCGCGGCTCTAGACGGGAAGGCGTCATGGATATGTTGTTGGGTATGCTACATGGGCCATTGACGCCCCAAATCCAACAACAACCTGACTTTCTAGGAGGGGGCACCCTCCCAGGGAGCAAAGGAACGCGACCAAACGAACCGTGCTCGCGCTCGATGCGCCATTTGAGGGGCGTGAAGGAGTTTGGCACCACTTCCAGGGGCAGGCGACGCAGCCGCTTTCCCAGCCGCTCCGTCCTCTTGCGGTAGTCGGCGACGACCACGAATTTGGCCGCGCAGCTCTGCACGATTTTCTCCTGCGTCAGACAGCCGCAGCAGCCGCCCTTGAGCGCGTCCAGGCGTTCGTCGACCTGATTTTAATTAAATGATTTTATTTTTTTATGTTTTTGCAAACCGACTTCGTCGGCGCCGTCGATGCACACGTCCACGTGGGGCGTCTGCTCCAGGTCGGACAAGGGCAGGCCGTGTTCCAGAATCAGGTGACGCGACTGAAGTAATAAAGTGATTATTACGGTTACGTTACGGATTTAATTTACTTGTCAATTTTTGCGATTTAATCAACAAACCTGAAAGGAGGTGGGCACGCACTCGATTCCCGTCAACTCGCCGCTGCTGTACTTTTCTTTCAGTACCTCCACAACGTAGGCAGCACTGGTGCCAGTGCCTACGCCAATCACCTGAAAATTCCGAAATTAAGAAAAAAAAAATAAAATGAAAAAAATACACTGCCGACGCGATTCGACGAACCTGGTTCGACTTGACGTACTTGTCGACGGCGAACTTTGCGGCGGCCCGCTTCGCAGCCTCGATATTGTCGGCCATAGTTCAACTTCAATATTCGTTTTTTAAAAGTCTTAAACGCGACTCTACAAGCGCATTGCGCGAATAAAATTTGCAACACTACCGTATCGGATCAGATCCTGCAGGATTGGTACCCTACCACAACAAGCTTGTGGAGGCCCCAAGCCGAGTACCATGTACACCCACCCTGCTTGCTATGCTAAGCCCATGCCGTCAAGCATATGGCACTGTGAGTCCACTTTTATTCCACTGCCTAACAAAATGAACCAGGGGTGTTAGTTCCGGTTCGATCGGACGCCAGTGCCCAGGCTTAGCTACCTACCCGACCCGTCCCCATGCTACACGACTTCGAGTTGTCAAAAAAAGTGCTGTGCATCCTGTTGTGCAATCATAGAGCCACTTGCACAGAAAACTGCGAAAAAGTGCGCTAGGAAAAACGAGTTCAAAATACAGCTATCGGAGGTCCCATGTCCTGATATCTGTTTTAAGACACGCTTTTTGTAAAAACCAACCTGGTTCAACCAGAGGGTGGCACAATCCCCGAATTATTTTTTGATTTTTTTGAAAAAAATGTTTCTAGACCAGAATCTGATGGGGATTCCAATGATCAACTCGAAATTTTGATTTTCGCTCCGCAACTTTTTTTATGCGCAAAAAACCGTTTTTTGGCTCAAAATTTTTGGTACTTTCATTTTGGGCCCGTAACTTGCGATTTCGAGCTCGAAACTGAAACTTAAAGGCAGATTCGGAATCTTCGTGAAATTGCGCGTCTTTTTGGTGCTGAAATGGCGCAAGTCATATTTACGCACAAATACGAAAACACGCATTGAAAATTTGGTTGGATCAGAAATTTGAGGTTTTTCGCTTGCGGTTTCTGCGAAACCGGTTTGCACACCACGAAACCCAGTTCAGATGAAAGCCCGTTTCATTCTGCGTCGAATGAGCTATGAACGGTCGAATTTGGGGCATACGTCTAGATCGAAAAATCCACTTGAAGTTGTCGACTGAGAGGCAAAAGTCGACTTGCTGGGAATCTAGCATTCTTTATAGTTCTTCTTGGCCTCACCCCAGACTAAATTCTTGTGCGGTCGCATGTGGGCACGAAACGTCTGCGAATTTTCCGAGTTAGACTATACCCCAAAATATGGTCTGTATTGGCGTACTGCAATGCAAGCGTTACGTTGTGCATGTTTCCCCATTGCCCTAGCAGCTTGGTTGGCATGTGGTTTCTGCAAAACCGGTTTGCACACCACAAAACCCAGTTCAGATGAAAGCCCGATTCATTCTGCGTCGAATGAGCTATGAACGGTCGAATTTCGGGCATACGTCTAGATCGAAAAATCCACTCGAAGTTGTCGACTGAGAGGCAAAAGTCGACTTACTGGGAATCTAGCATTCTTTATAGTTCTTCTTGGCCTCACCCCAGACAAAAGTCTTGCGCGGTCGCATGTGGGCACGAAACGTCTGCGAATTTCCCGAGTTAGACTATACCCCAAAATATGGTCTGTATTGGCGTACTGCAATGCAAGCGTTACGTTGTTCATGTTTCCCCATTGCCCTAGCAGCTTGGTTCGCATTTGGTTTCTGCAAAACCGGTTTGCACACCACAAAACCCAGTTCAGATGAAAGCCCGATTCATTCTGCGTCGAATGAGCTATGAACGGTCGAATTTCGGCATACGTCTAGATCGAAAAATCCACTCGAAGTTGTCGACTGAGTGGCAAAAGTCGACTTGCGCTGAATCAACAGTCAGTTGGTGCGTGAAATACAGCGCTACCAGCGAAATTATATATATTTCGACAATAATACTGCTCACAGACCTGAAACCACTTCCTGGTGCATGGCGATTGCATTTAGCATGGCATGTACCGTGATGCTGCTTTTCTGGCAGGATTGCCTGACTCTGGGAGGGGGGGGGGGGTGACCTGCAGGCCGTGAGGCACAGCCGAGCAGACAACGGACGTGAAGCGATGCTGACGATGTAGTACTAGAAGGCATGGGAATCTGGCGCTAGCCCAGCCTCACGTCCATCGCGAGCAAGGTGCTCGTGACGACTGCCAGCTCGGCGCCCTCCAGGCGCAGGCCTCTCCATCACTGGCTTGGCGGCGATAGTACATCAGGCACGGGCAGCGTCTTTTTTGTTCTCAACAAACCCTTTGTGACAGGTCGGTCAACTGCAATTGACAAACACGGTCAATCTTGAGGCCAAAAAATGGTTGTAAGCTGTAAAGCCAGAAGCGCCATTCTCTGTGTATGTGTAGTGAAAAAACGTGAACTGGCGTACATATATGTACAACTTATTTTAGTGTACGACTGTACGACTGTGGATGTAGTGTACGACTGGGATGGGCCGGGCCTGCGAGCAGTTGGATGGGCTGGGCTGGGCCTGTGCCATGTTCTGCAATAATTGCGGTTCCCATGGTCATGCGGGGTGAATCCCCACTATTCTTCCATCACTCACTCAATCCCCAATCCCCTGAACCCCAGAATTTTTTCAAAGGATTTTCACCCTGTCTAACATTTCATGTCCCCATGCTCCAGAGTCCCCCCCCGCCCACGCCCCACTTGAACCCACCCGGTTGCAGGTATGTCTCCCCCACCCCTAACAGCACACCCCGAGGAACATAAATGGTTGTAATTTCCCCAGTTTGGACGAAAAAGTTGAGAGAACACTGAGGGGAGTAACATGGGACATGGCTACCCTCTCACTTTTTGCTCCAGAGACCCCCCCCCAAAAGGTGCCATTTACCTCCTCCCCCACTCCAGACCTCATTACAAGTATGCCTCAGACCCATAAAAGGTCTGGCCGAGTAGAAAAGGGGAGGGGGGGGGGTCAAAATTGAGTGTGGGTAGATATTCTGAATTGGAACGAATATTTTTGGTTGAAAGCATTTTTGGTCAAGACAAGGTCAACATGCATTGCATTTTTAGCGGTTGTATGAGCATACCGCAACCTATGATACGAGCGTCTCTTAGAGGTCAACATAAGTTTTAAGCGCTCACCCTATGGTAAGCGCACCCCCCCCCCCCCCCCCTCTTCATAATTACCACCGCCTCTCACAATTCGCACCACACCCCTGTAGTCTGGGATGATCCCCCGCAGAACTATAGACAATTCTAAATTCCCAGCAAGTCGACTTTTACCACTCAGTCGACAACTTCGAGTGGATTTTTCGATCTAGACGTATGCCCCGAAATTCGACCGTTCATAGCTCATTCGACGCAGAATGAATCGGGCTTTCATCTGAACTGGGTTTTGTGGTGTGCAAACCGGTTTTGCAGAAACCACATGCGAACCAAGCTACTAGGGCAATGGGGAAACATGCACAACGTAACGCTTGCATTGCAGTACGCCAATACAGACCATATTTTGGGGTATAGTCTAACTCGGGAAATTCGCAGACGTTTCGTGCCCACATGCGACCGCGCAAGACTTTAGTCTGGGGTGAGGCCAAGAAGAACTATAAAGAATGCTAGATTCCCAGCAAGTCGACTTTTGCCTCTCAGTCGACAACTTCAAGTGGATTTTTCGATCTAGACGTATGCCCCAAATTCGACCGTTCATAGCTCATTCGACGCAGAATGAAACGGGCTTTCATCTGAACTGGTTTTCGTGGTGTGCAAACCGGTTTCGCAGAAACCGCAAGCGAAAAACCTCAAAATTCTGATCCAACCAAATTTTCAATGCGTGTTTTCATATTTGTGCGTAAATATTACTTGCACCATTTCTGCACCAAAAAGACGCCAATTTCACGAGGATTCCGAATCTGCCTTTAAGTTTCAGTTTCGAGCTCGAAATCGCAAGTTACGGGTCAAAAACGGAAGTACCAAAAATTTGGAGCCAAAAAACCGTTTTTTGCGCATAAAAAAAGTTGCGGAGCGAAAATCGAAATTTTGAGTTGATCATCGGAATCCCCATCAAATTCTGATCTAGAAACATTTTTTTCAAAAAAATCAAAAAATAATTCGGGGATTGTGCCACCCTCTGGTTGGTTTTTACAAAAAGCG
>JASAMY010000173.1:0-44871 GCA_030248085.1 Paralinhomoeus sp. GSCO2_6
GCTCCTTCTATGTATTGCCATTGCTGGTGATGGAGAGCCGATTGGCTTTCTGCAAGCTGTTTTCGAATATTGTTCTCAATCAGTCAGAAGATAATTTGAATGCAGTATTGATTTTGCAAACATGCTAATTTTGGATTGTTGGCAAACCTGTAACTGGAACTGACTAGAGGGGGGGCCGAGTACCTCTGAACTTTTCCACCTCCAAACCAACAACTTTAAAAAAAAATTTTAAAACCTGTCTAAAACAAAAAAGTATTTGTTGGAGTGGAAGGGGGAGGGTTCGTTTGTGACATGGTTCTACAGATAGTGGAAGGGGGGATCAAAAATCATAATTTATGACCACACATAGAACGCCCCCCCCAGTTCTGCGGATGCTGTCAAATATCAAGCCACCTACCGCGCCAGCAAATGCATAGTATGCTTCAATTGCAGCACCCGAAGTTGTACGCTCTCGTGCTGAAATACATGATTCACATGTGCGACGAGCGCTGCATCGACCCAGTGACGGGCTTTTGCGAGAAAGGCTATCCGAAGCCATTCTCCGACAGGACCATCATAGTGCCCGGCCAGTACCCCATCTACCGTCGACCCAACGATGGCCGGCTCGCCATCATTGTGCGCGATGGCCAGACTTACTTTGTTGACAACAGGAGGGTCATCGCTTACAATGCCCGCTCGCTCATGAAGTCGGCCTGCCTTGAATTGCGGCCGTAGTGTTTGTGCTTAATTGTGCGTGTTGTGCGCCTCAGGTTCGAGTCGCACTGCAATGTCGAGTGCGTGACTTCTGTGTTGGCGCCCAAGTACGCCTGCGGCTACCTGACGAAAGGACCAGCGCGTGTTCTCTACCAGCTGAACACCGTACCTGGCGCCCAGTCGACCACCAAGAACGTCGACGAAGTCAAGGTGCATTGTCGTGTTTATACGTGGCGTTTGCAATTTTTTAACCCTGTATTGTGTTTGCCAAACCTTGATGGCCAAAGATTCTATCGGGAATCGAATAGGTGGAGGGTTCCAAATACGTGATGAGAGTTGGAGGGATTCAAAAACTCAGAATTGTGAGCATACGCATCCAGGGAAATTGTCCCTTGGTCCCTATTTGGTTTGGAGATGAGGGTGGGGTATTTTTTGTGTGAATTGATATTTCACCTAAAGCTTATTGGTACCTTACTGCATAACAGTGTTTTTAAAACTAAAAGGCTCAAAAGGTGACCTGAAAGCCATTTATATGTGCCAAAAATATGCCAAAAAGAACAAATACTGCACCACAGTAAAAATTGTTGTCATTTTGCACAAAATGGTCTCAAAGATTACATTGAAAACCAGAAGGTAGGGGGTCCGACAGGGAGCACCCCCCTCCCTTGGGCATAACACAATCAAAAATAAATTGTTTTGCTTTATAAAAGTAAATACACTAGTACTTTTTAGCAGTTCCGCGATGCGCGCTATCTGAGTCCCCCCATCAGCGCGGCGATGTTCATGGCCGACACGTTTGTGACGGGCGTGAGGCCGCCCGTCATGGGCCTGGAAGTGCACGAGGAGAACAAGCAGATGCGCTTCCTCCAGGTCCCACTGCACGTCCTCGGCGTCGTAGTCGTCGGGCTGCAACTGTGCGCGCCTTCAGCCGGGCCAGAAGCTGGAGAGCGTCGCTCCTCGGCGAACGCATCTGCTTGCCTTCTTCGCCCTCTGCGCGCGCGTCAGTGAAAACGGGCCATCGGTGGAGGAGGGCGAGAAGGTGGCGCTGGAGCTGCTCTACAAGGACGTGCCAGAGCATTTCGTCTGGCGCGACCAGCAGCGCGACTGGAAGCTGCGAAAGAAGATGTTTGCTGGCACGTTCGCCCTCTGCCACGGACGGTTGCACGCCATCTCCGCGTCCGACACCGAGCGCTACTACCTGCGCAAGCTGCTCGACACCGTCCCAGGGCCCACGTCCTACAGGCATCTCAGGACGGGTGCGTACGCACATTTATCCGGCTGTTGCCTGTTGCCTCTACCCACACTCTCCTCAGTCGCGACCACAATTTGTTGAGAAGAAAGGGGTGGAACATTTTCGGATATATAATAAAACAATTAAAATGCGCAATAAAACGATAAGAAGAATGATTTCGCGTATAATTAATTGGGTAAACCGATGGTGCTTCTACTGAAGTATATGACGTGTCACATTTTTCGACTTTTTTGAATAGACGCGGTGTTTAGTCGACGACGTGGAGTATCCCACGTTTCGCGCTGCTTGCCTGGCGTACGGTCTTCTGCAAGACGACGAGGACTCGAAGCTGTACATGGCTGAGATCAACGTGTGGATGCGGCCGCGCTCGCTGCGTCACGCCTTCTGCGTTCTCCTCATGCACGCCGAAGTCGCGGACCCTGCCGCCCTTCTGGAGCACTGCTTTCAGGTAGCCACTCACGCGTTTTGCCTGTCTATCTGCGTGCATGCGTTCGTGCGTGCAAACGATCTTCTGCGCCGCCTATCTGTCTGGGCGTGAGTGGGATTGTCCGTGCGTGCGTGCGTGTGTCCGTGCGTGCGTGCAAGCCATCTTCCGCGCCGCCTGTTTGTCTGGGCGTGAGTGGCATTGTCCGTGCGTGCATCCATGCGTGCCTGCGTGCGTGCAAACGATCTTCTGCGCCGCCTATCTGTCTGCACGTGAGTGGGATTGTCCCTGTTTGTGCCCAGTGTTTCCAGTGTTTAGATGCTGACTGAGGACTACGTGTACCAGTTGCGGAAGACGGACCCGACGGGCGACATCGACGAGGTGGTGCGCGACAAGCTGCTCGTGGCGCTCGACTCGACGTTGCTCTTCCACGGCCGCTCACTCGCCGCCTACCACCTGCCCCTGCCCACGGTCAACGTGCCGGACGCGCCATCAGGCGAACACGCTGACATGTTCGCTCCTCTCTGCACTTCTGTACGCAGCGTGTAGCCCCCTCTTGTAATTCAGCTACAATCTGCTGACAGTCGACGACCTCACGACCCAACAGCGACAGATCTTCCAGGAGGTCTATCGCAGCCTCTGCAGCAAGACGACAAGCTACGTCTTCATTGACGCGCCAGGCGGATGCGGTACGAAACCCCCTCCCTCCACCTTTGAGTACTGTTCGGATGCGCACAACTGGTGGGTGTACTGTAGGGAAAAGCGCGCTGATCAACGTGCTGACGGCAGAGCTGGACCGTCGGGGCATCGAGTCGTTGGTGGTGGCGAGCACGGGCGTCGCAGCTCTGTCTCTGCGCGGGGGCCGGACGTCGCACAGCGCCTTTGCCATCCCCACGAACGCGCCACTGGACGAGTACACGCGCTGCTGCGTCCGCCACCAGTCCGAGCACGCGGCCAGTCTAGCCAAGGCGCGCCTCATCGTCTGGGACGAGATCTCTATGACGGACAAGTTTGCCCTACAAGCCGTTAGCCGTCTGTTTCAGGTAGCCTGCAATGACCCACTGCATCTGCGCACGCGTCGCGCTCCCCTGTGCACTACTGTACAGTCGATACACTGCCGCAGGGTCTACACGATGACAGCCGGCCGTTCGGAGGCGTCTCGCTCCTCCTCTCTGGGGATTTTAGACAGACGCTCCCGGTCTTGCGCGGCGCCAGCGACGCCACGGTCGTCACTCACTCGGTCAAGTATGCCTTCGACTTGTGGATGAAGGTGTGGTGTGTCAATTGCGCCCCCTGGATGAGCCAAACTGTAGATTGCCCCTTTCAGATTCGCGTGCGTCGTCTGGACGAAAACTTGCGCGTGCTGACAGCGCCTGACACAGACCCCACGCACCAGAGGACCTTTGCCAACTACCTCCTGCAAATTGGCAATGGCCAGGTGAACCACCAGACCAACACTGAACCACGCTGAACCACTAAAATTCGCCGATTTTATGTGGGTGCGTCGGTGTGTCGGTGTGCATGTGTAGGTGTCATATCGGTAACTAGGGTCTGGCCTTGGACAAAAAGTGGACAAAAGTAGAATTTTGAAATTTGAATGCTTGCGTATTCTGTCGACGTCTTAGATCCCTGTCGTCAAGGCAAAGTCGGACGAGATCTCGATCCCGTCAGACCTGCAGGTCAGCTCGGTCAAGGAGCTGTTGGACTTTGTCTTTGGCGCGAACCCGATCGACTGTCCCAACTGCGCTGTGCTGGCCGCGCACAACGACACGGTCGACGAGCTCAACAACACCGTACTCAAGCGCATCGACAGCGAGGAGTTTGTCTACTACAGTGATGACACTGCCGACGATGAAAGTGGTGCGTGCGTGCGTCCACATGTCCTTTCTATAAGCCACCATCTCGCCTGCCTCCTCGAGTCCTCAGACTTCCATGTAGCATGCAATTTGTATACCAGCAGTGAAGCATTTAGGCTTATTAGAAATGCTACACTCACTTGCTACAAGGTTAAAGAACACGTTGTCTAGATGGACTTTCCTATCGATTTTTTATAGGCGACCACATCCTTTAACACTATGGTCACTGCATTGCGTAGGGCCTGGCAGTCTATAGTGTCATATTGATTTTTTAGACGCCCCGATCCTACAACACTAGGGTGTCTGTGTGCTGCATGTTGTCTACCTAGTAGTCTTAGCCTACTTTTGTGTTGACTTATTATTTACTGTAGAATCCGTTATTAGCTCCTGTGTTTGCCATCCCCTATATAGCCGCATCCATAGAACCCCTCCCTGAAATTAGCACCCCCTGTAACTGTGATAATCTAATAATGACAATTTTAGAAAGTTCTATTGAGACAGAAGGTATATTGATTTCTAGATACTAGTACTACCAATCTGTTGAATTTGACAAATGGTAATTTTGTGTCTCTGATTTGTATAGAGGGCTAGAGAGTAAGTACTGTTGTAGGTGGCGACACACATGTAGAACTAATAGTTGGAGTTGTTGTGCTCTCTTCAGCATGGCGCTACGTGTCAGTGGACGTGGTCCACAGTATGACTCCATCAGGAATGCCTCCGCACGCACTCAGACTGCGCATTGGTGCACGAGTCATGTGCATTCGGAATCTGGACCAGAAGAGCGGCCTCTGCAATGGCACTCGACTGCGAGTCGACAAGTGCCTCAATCACGCCATCGTTTGCACAATTGAGAAGTGCGCTAAGTCACAGCTAGTCTGGCTCGTGATACACCAGGCACTGTTCTAGTGGCTCACACTTTGGCGACCAAGTGACGATTCCAAGAGTTGTGATCTACAGCGAGCCTGACTCTGAGATCCGCTTTAGGGTGCGCAGGAAGTTGGGCATTTTGTGCATTGCGCAGAAGTGAACATAATTGCAGAGGCGACAGTTCCCACTTCGCCTGGCCTTTGCCATCACATTGTCAAAGTCTCAAGGCCAGACACTGGAGCGAGTTGGGCTGTTCCTGCAACCACCTGTCTTTAGCCATGGCCAGCTCTATTGTGGCATGTCGAGAGTGCGCAAACGGGACAATCTGAAGGTTGCATAAACTCTGATTTTGCTACAGTTTCAGTTAAGCGCTTTAATTCATTGTAGATGTTTCTGGGCACACCCTCAACGACTGGACTCAATGAGGGCTGCACACTGAACGTGGTCTGGCAGGAAGCCCTTCTATAGCTTCTCAGCTGTAGTGATTATGATGCACTGCCTCGCCATCGTTTTGCCATTTCCTTTGTGCTCCCCCCAGGTCGTTTGTCTCTTCGATCTGTGGGGCAGTTGCAGTCGTTTTTCTTGTACGTCGCGTGCCAATGTGTTGCGTGTGCCCCCCAGGTCGTTTGTCTCTTCGATCTGTGGGGCAGTTGCTGTTGTTTTTCTCATACGTCGCACGCCAATGTGTTGCGTGTGCCCCCAGGTCGTTTGTCTCTTCGGCCTGTGGGGCAGCTGTGCTGTTCGTTGCGCGTTTTGTATCTGCCCCTCCAGGCCGTTTGTCTCTTTGGCCTGTGGGGCAGCTGTGTTGTTCGTTGCGCGTTTTGTATCTGCCCCTCCAGGCCGTTTGTCTCTTTGGCCTGTGGGGCAGCTGTGCTGTTCGTTGCGCGTTTTGTATCTGCCCCTCCAGGCCGTTTGTCTCTTCGGCCTGTGGGGCAGCTGTGCTGTTCGTTGCGCGTTTTGTATCTGCCCCTCCAGGCCGTTTGTCTCTTTGGCCTGTGGGGCAGCTGTGCTGTTCGTTGCGCGTTTTGTATCTGCCCCTCCAGGCCGTTTGTCTCTTTGGCCTGTGGGGCAGCTGTGCTGTTCGTTGCGCGTTTTGTATCTGCCCCTCCAGGCCGTTTGTCTCTTTGGCCTGTGGGGCAGCTGTGCTGTTCGTTGCGCGTTTTGTATCTGCCCCTCCAGGCCGTTTGTCTCTTCGGCCTGTGGGGCAGCTGTGCTGTTCGTTGCGCGTTTTGTATCTGCCCCTCCAGGCCGTTTGTCTCTTCGGCCTGTGGGGCAGCTGTGCTGTTCGTTGCGCGTTTTGTATCTGCCCCTCCAGGCCGTTTGTCTCTTCGGCCTGTGGGGCAGCTGTGCTGTTCGTTGCGCGTTTTGTATCTGCCCCTCCAGGCCGTTTGTCTCTTCGGCCTGTGGGGCAGCTGTGCTGTTCGTTGCGCGTTTTGTATCTGCCCCTCCAGGCCGTTTGTCTCTTTGGCCTGTGGGGCAGCTGTGCTGTTCGTTGCGCGTTTTGTATCTGCCCCTCCAGGCCGTTTGTCTCTTCGGCCTGTGGGGCAGCTGTGCTGTTCGTTGCGCGTTTTGTATCTGCCCCTCCAGGCCATTTGTCTCTTCGGCCTGTGGGGCAGTTGCTGTTGTGTTTCTCATACGTCGCATTTTGCCCCAGGTTCCCCCCATTCTCCCCCAAGCCCCCCCCCCAGTTACCTGTATACCTGGGGCTCGTCTGCAGCCCTGCAGACTTACTCGGGAGGAGGGCTGTGTCCTGGCCCTGAGGGGGGGGGGCTTGGCTCGGTGGAGCGCTGGACAGCACCAGCAGATCCAGGATTTCTGCGTGGGAGCTTTGCAACCTGGGAGATGGGGCTGCATAGGTTCAAACCCAGCACCTGGGGGGGGGGGGGCGACCCCCAGTTACAGGTAAGGCTGCAACTTAGCTGCAACTGGCCCATAGCTGAAAGGACAATGCAAAAGAGGATCAGTCCTGAAAGGACCAAGCCTGAAAGGGGCCAGACCTGAAAGTATCAGACCTGAAACGGTCAGACCTGAAACAATCAGACCTGAAACAATCAGACCCAAAACAATCAGACCCAGAACAACAAAACAACAAAACACTGCAGACCTGACCCTGGTCTAACACACTAATCCTCAAAGTTGTTGGTTGGTTTGTTGGTTAACACGAATTCAAATTGGCGCCTTTTGTAGCCAGTTGAATTTGCGCCTTTTTGCGCCTTTTTCCACACTGAACTTTTGAACATTGAACATTGAACTTTCAAATTTGCGCCATTTTTTTGGAAAGCCACTAAAAGGATCTGAACCTGGGAGGTCGCGCATGAGGGCAACACATCACCACTAAGCCAGAAGGCTGTTGATTTAGATGTGCAAAACTCGACCTTTAACCTGAGGTGTGGTGGCATGTTCTTGGTGTAACAGGTAAGATTTGAATTTGAATCTGTGATGGTCAATGGTGGCATGGGACAGATAATGTGTGGCATTGAGGGTAATAATTGCTCTGATTTCCCTATTTAGTGTTGGTTAAATAAAGAATATATAGTGCATTGCAGTGCAATGAGCTGTGGTTAATGGAATAAACTGCAACTTGGTGTGCAGCTGCTACTAGTGATGGGGATAATGGGAAAATTGGAAAATGTGCATTTGGATGCAGAAATGGCACCCAAATAACTCATTGCAACACAATGAGCTGTGGTTAATGGAATGAACTGAAACTTGGTGTGCAGCTGCTACTAGGGATGGGGATAAGGGGAAAATGGTCAAATTTATATTTGGATACAGAAAGTGCACCCAAATAACACATTGCAACACAATGAGCTGTGGTTAATGGAATGAACTGAAACTTGGTGTGCAGCTGCCACTAGGGGTGGGGATAATGGGAAAATGGGAAAATTTGCATTTGGAAGCAGAAATAGCACCCAAATAACTCATTGCAACACAATGAGCTGTGGTGGACTGAATAAACTACAACTTGGTGTGCAGCTGCCACTGGGGGTTGGGATAGGGGCAAAATGGTCAAATTTAAATTTGGATGTGGAAACTGCACCCAAATAACTCATTGTCGCGTTCGTTGCGTCCGTTTTCGTCCATGCGTCCGTGCGTCCGTTGATTATTTCCTTAATTTTAGGCTTTGCTTAGGCTTAGTCCAGACCTTGCTTAGGCTTAGGCTTATGTTTCGGCTTAGGCTTAGGCTTAGGCTTCGCTTAGGCTTAGGCTTCGGACGCATGGACGCACCGACGCAACGGGCGCAACAATTGTGTTTTGCCCTAAAAACAATTGTTTCAGCTGTTGTGTCTGTGCGTCCAATGATAATTTCCTTAATTTTAGGCTTTGCTGAGGCTTAGTCCAGACTTTGCTTAGGCTGAGGCATTATGTTTAGGCTTAGGCTTAGGCTTTGCTTAGGCTTAGGCTTCGCTTAGGTTTTGGACGCATGGACGCAATGGACATAACAATTGTGTTTTGCCATTGCAAAATGCTGGAATCAGAAGGCACACTGCAAACAGAGTGGGTGTTTAAAACAGAGAGCACTTCTTTGGCATTCATGCAAATGCATTGGTTGACATGTATTGGTTTTGGTTGACATGCATTCCAACACTTTGCAGTTTCATCATTGCTGTGATTCATCATTGTACAACTGAGTAATCTCAACATTATTTTATTTCATGAGACAAATTGATGTTGAACCACTTTGGAGCACTTTGCAAGCAGGAGTCCTGAGTTGAAGCGGCTAGTAATTTTAAACTCTGTCCACAAAAACACAAGACTCAATATAGAGCGCACTTCTTCTCTAATAGGGTCATTGCTGCTTGGAATGCCTTGTCGGAAGGAACGGTCAACTCCAAAACTATAATTACATTTAAACATAAACTCCTAAAGGAAAACTTATCTCAATTCCTAAATGGTTAGGTTATAAAATCACCTTTTTGGTGTCACCTAGCCATGTCTCGCACGTGATAACGTAAACAGTTGGCGGGCGTTGCATTTCCATCCCTCCTATTTGCTAACTGTGGGCATTTGTACTTTGTTTGTTGTGACACATGTGTACCCAATTCGCTCGCTCGCTGTGCTTCGCCTTTGTGCCTTTGTAATGTCGTACACCGTGCTTCGACGAATAAAAAAAAACAAAACAAAACAATGCACCCATTTATTCGCCATTCATTGACGCGTTGAGCTGTGTGTAGTGTACTAACTATCTTTTCTGTTAAATTAGTCACTACTAATATACTCTATATTCCAAGTCGACAGTGTCACGTTACATAGTTCCGTTCGATCGCATGTCACGTCCGCTCTTCGTGCTTGGGACCACTGTAGTGTCGTTGCGTACACTACCCTGTGTTCGAGAGCGAGCGAGACACGTCAACGTGCAAACGCGAATGATCAGAACTTGGATGTTTCACTCCACCCACCTCACATGACGCGTATCGTCATCATCATCCCCATCTGAACGAATACCTTGTCGCAGCATTCCAACGCATCCCACGCAGTCTATCGGTTGTTGGGCACCCACCCACCTGCCTACTGCATTCTCGGCTACGAGCTTGTTCAGTTTCTGATAGTCGGGGCCGTGTGTTGTCGCTCTGTTGCCGCCATCGTGGGACGTGTCGAGCAGCAGCGGCCTACGCGACCAACGAAGGTGTAGACTCAGTCGACGCGACGACACCGACGTCATCATACGCTTGCTCGACCGGCGACAGGACGTCGAGGAGGAGTGCGACGCAAGCGAGCAGTGCTAGCTTCATCACGCACTGCTGTCCCTTACACAGTCTGCAGTCGAATTAGTGAACGGACGAACCATATTGCACGTCTGAAAGGCGATATTGTGCGGGTACCAGGTATATACTGCGATTGCCAGCTGAATCGCAGGTGGCAACACAATCGCTATGCACGACGTGTCTTTGGCTTCTGTCAAGATGATTGAAATTGGTAAAACCAAAAGCAAAACAAAAGAAAGACAGATTGAATTTATAACGACGCACATGAATAACGACGCACAGGGAATAACGACGCACATGAAGCACGATAAAATTTGATATTGACCAAGCCGCTATTTTTCTACACATTGATGTCACAATTGCGTTGCGATTGCAGACATTCGCCAGCAAAAATCCCTATCGCGTTATGAGCGTAAGTGCACCTTCCGCGCTCGTTTGCAAATGGGCTTTTCGGCGTGCTTGCGTGGCCCGTTGCGGCCAGCTGCTTTGTGTACGTTGTTGTTAGAAGAGCTTCAATTCACCGCGGGCTTTCCGAGTGAGCCAACACTAATCACCGCGCCAAGTTCAACAGTCGCTGTCTAGCTGAGAAGAAAAGGCAAACTTTTGAAAGCGCACGATGGAGTCGGCTGCCTGCGTTTTTTGGGCCGCGATTCTCCTCTGCACAGACGCTGCGGCTAATCCATTCCACGAGCGACAGGGTATGAATTCCGGTACGCTAATGAGCCGCTGTTAATGAAGGTGGCAAATGACTAGGCCATTTGTCCTACTGGCGCAACGTGGGTCTCGAGGAAGTGAACGAACGGTTGGGTCGAATGGGGCAGCTGCCGAGTGGCCGCGAGAAGGTGGCCAAGAACGTGATTCTCTTTCTCGGCGACGGCATGGGCGCCTCCACCGTCACGGCCACGCGCATCTACGTGGGCCAGAAGGAAAGTCCGGACGACAACCAGAAACCGCTCTCATTCGAAGAGTTTCCATTCACGGGACAGGCAAAGGTATAGACAGTCTAGAAATACAGAATTTTTAATGCACTGCTCTCGTTCAGACCTACTGCCTGAACAAGCACACTACGGACTCGGCGAGCAGCGCGACGGCATTTCTCGCCGGCACCAAGGCGCAGTTCTACACGCTCGGCCTGGGCCCCGAGGCACGACGCGACAGCTGCGTCGACGCCCTTCGACACCCTGTCAACAACTCGGCCGTCTGGGCCATGGACGAGGGTGCGTGGCGGCTTTGTGCGTCCTCCGCTTATAGGCGAACGAGCGCGCCGCAGGCAAGTGGGCGGGCGTGGTGACGACGACGTCGGTGACGCACGCGACCCCGTCGGCGCTCTACGCGCACTCGGCCAACCGCTACTGGCAGCTGCAGCACGAGATGCCGGACGAGGCGCGCCGGCTAGGCTGCAAGGACGTCGCCACGCAGTTCGTCGAGGGCGATATTGCGCCTCGCCTCACTGTGAGCGCAGGCGGGCCGAGCTGTACTTTTCTCGCGATATTCTTGTGGGCGTCGTCTTCAGCTGGTGATGGGCGGAGGTCGGGCCCGCTTTCTGCCCCAGTCGGAGACCGACCCAGTGCAGACCAACTTCGCGGGTCAGAGGAAAGACGGCAGAAATCTCATAGAAGAGTGGAAGAAGCTCGGTGGCGGCACCAGGGAGTACATTTGGACAAAGGAACAGCTCTATGATACGGACCTTTCAAAAGTCGATCACCTATTGGGTACCCGCTCTTTCTTCTTTCTTAGTTACTCGTTGGCGCAGCATCGATACGCCTCTACACTATGACAGCCTTGTTCGCGCCGTCCCACTTGGAGTTTGCGGCGTTCGCCGACAAGGCGCCAACGGAGCCTTCGCTGGCGCAGATGACCGTGAAGGCGATCGAGAAGCTCAGCCAGAACGACAAAGGCTTCTTCTTGCTCGTGGAGGGTGGGTACGACGCGCGGTGCTGGAGAGCACACGGGCAAGCCTTGGGCTGGCAGGAGGCAAGATCGACCACGCGCTGCACGCGAACAAGGCGAAACTGGCCCTGGAGGAGACGCGCCAGCTGCACGAGGCTGTCAGGGCGGCCGTCGACATCGTTGACGGCGACGAGACGCTCGTCGTCGTCACCAGCGACCACTCGCACACCATGGCCATCGTGGGATACGAGGACCGCAATCTGCCCGTCTATGGCGAGTGACGTCGTACATGGATGGATGCGACGCGAGCATCGCACTCGACTCAGTAGATCCCAGGGAGGAGCGACTCTTCAGGCACTTTCTACTACCCGGCGAAAGTCCGAGACGGCATGCCCGTGACTGGCTTGGCCTTCATCAACGGACCAGCCGGCATCCTGCGCAACGACACCTACAGTCCGCCCAGGAGAAATCTTACGGGAGTCGACTTCGGTGTCGTGCAGATGTACACTTCTCGGTTTCCAACTCTCTCATTTTTTTTTTAATTTTGACAGAAAGCTGGGACTTTCGCCCGATCGCCTACGTGCCGCGGCTGTCCGAGAGTCACGCTGGCGAAGACGTTGGGGCACGTCTTTTTGGCTAACCAAAAAAAAACGTTTAATCAAATGAACAATTTTCGGCAGGTTTACGCGCGCGGCCCCTGGGCGCACTTGTTCACCGGCGTTAACGAGAATACTTTCATCGCAAACGGCATCGCCTTCGCAGCCTGTTGGGGACCAATGAAACGACGCTGTGACGCCTACTACTCCGAAAGTCAGGCCGACAATGGTCGTTTGAAAAGTCTTAACACATTAATTACCGTAATTAAATTGAGACCGTTTTCTTACAGAGTCCTCAGCGCCATCTATTTACACTATCGTCTTGATGAGCCTGCTGGGGGTTTCTTTGTTGCTGCATATTTTGACTATCGCCTTAGTTTTCTTCCTTCGGTGAGTGTGCAATGGAGAGCCCTCAACGTCGTCAACGCATCTTGCTATCTTTTGAGGAATCGTCGCAACTAGTGAACGACAAAACCGCTGAGTCCGATCGTGATCTTGATGTCGAAAAAGCGTCGAAGTGTTTTCCATGTAATTTTCGTGATAGAACAGTCGGAATATCTGAAACTTTTTGTTTGAGAACTGTTGAGATTCTCGAACGAAAGTTGAATAGTCGAAGTAAAATGCAACATACCTAGGTATATTTTTTCTACTTAGGTACATAGATATTGTTGTAATCGCTGTATTGTATTATTGTCACTGTATTGTCACTGCTTTGATATTTATGTGCGTGATCGCTGGCTTTCAGTTTTCTGATCTTCAGACATTTTCAGTTTCAGACATTTGAGATCAGATCCAAGAAAGTGATGCTCTGGCAAATCTTGGAAATTTACATTTCAAATTGTGTTCGCGCGTGCTTGCGTCCGTCCCTTCAGCAATTGGGTGGAAGTTTGGCCTGCCCGATTGGGTGGAAGTTGTTCCGACACAGCGGGGTCCATAATCTAAGTTGGAAGTTGTTCGACAAGAGTTGAAGTTGTTCCGACAACATTGGCAGTTGTTCCGACAAGACTGGTTACTGGCGCGCATGCGTTGACCAATGTGCAGTTCAGCAGCCACGTTTTCAGCGAGCCAGACAGACAGTATAGCTGTTGGGCCGAGCCCCGCACTATTTTTCCAACACCCACCCAACTCCCCCCCAACCCTCCCCCCCAGAATTTTCCCAAGGGATTTTCACTCAGTCTAAAACGATAAAAGTGAGTAAATGTTGGTGTATTTCAGTGCTTTTCAGTGTTATATGACAATAAAACAGCTAAATAACACTGTTTAGACCCTATTTATACCCATTTTTGACCAAAAAGTACCAGTATAACTCAAAAAATGGCCAGCTACCCCCCACTTTTTGCTCCAGCCACCCCCCCCCACTCTTCCAGACCCGGTTACAGGTATGAGTCGTATGTATAGATGGCGCAGTTCTTCCTTATCTTTGGTACATACTTCGCCTTTAGGGTCAGCTCACCAAGCTTCTGGGGCCTGTCAAAAACGCCTGTCACATACTCTGCAGCAAACGAGCTAATATGTACATGGTAGGTGACTACTGACTAGACTATCCACCACTGCGCAGAGCCCTTGTGCCCGAACCGAACGGCTGCTGCTCGTGCGCTCCAGTGGGACCCCCCCCCCCAGGTCGCTGACGAGTAGGACTCGCCTCATCTAAACAGTATCCGACCACTATGTTCCTACATTCATATTCTGATTGCACGCAGCGACCTCAGTTGGGCTTCGGTGCTTCCATCAAACCTACATAACTTGAAGAAGCGGTTTCCTAGTGTGCTCACAGCTCAGTGATAGTATGCCAGGTGCGTCGGAACAACGTCCACTGCTGTCGGAACAACTTCCGCTGCTGTCGGAGCAACTTCCAATCTTGTCGGAACAACTTCCACTGTGCCCTGTCGGAACAATTTCCAATATACCGACTGCCCAGGGGCCGGACAGCAACAACAACAGAAAGCAGCGTCCGCGGCGTAGGCGTCTGCTCAGCGATGAGGGCTGAGGCGGCGTCGGCGTGCGACTGCGTCGACCCTATTCTTCCACTCGGTCACACCGCATTAAGCAGGCGCACTCGGGTCCTGTAGAAACGTGCTGTCTGAAGAGCCCCGCCTGGGGACCGCAGTGCGTTCGTCGGTGCGCCTACTGCGTCTGTGCCACTCCCGTGTCTGCGATCGCTATCGATGGGACCAGCCAAGTCAACGTTCAGGTGAGGTGCAGGTGTAAAACCAATCAGACACAGGATCATAACTACCTTTCGGCAGTGGCAGTCGTCGTCGTCGGGCATTTGATTGCTGATTTCGCGCTTGCAATTCAGAGCAATGCTCCCGGAAGTGCTGCTCGCTAGTCCAAGCGACTACGACCACGGCAAGGCGAAAGTTTGGTTCCGCGAAACGTACGCGCCGTTTGTCTGGACGGCCGCGGCCATCTATCTGGTGGCCGTTTTCTTTGGCCGGCGGCTGATGGCGGGCCGCATGCCGTTCGAGCTGAGCCGGCCGCTGGCTCTTTGGAACCTAGCCCTGGCCCTCTACAGCCTCTGGTCTAACACACTAATCCTCAAAGTTGTTGGTTGGTTTGTTTGTTGGTTGGTTAACACAAGTTCAAATTTCAAATTTGCGCCTTTTCCACACTGAAGTTTTGAACATTGAACATTGAACCTTCAAATTTGCGCCATTTTTTTGGAAAGCCACTAAAAGGATCTGAACCTGGGAGGTCGCGCGTGAGGGCAACACATCACCACTAAGCCAGAAGGCTGTTGAGTTAGATGTGGAAAACTCCACCTTTAACCTGAGGTGTGGTGGCATGTTCTTGGTGTAACAGGTAAGATTTGAATTTGAATCTGTGATGGTCAATGGTGGCATGGGACAGATAATGTGTGGCATTGAGGGAAATACTTGCTCTGATTTCCCTATTTAGTGTTGGTTAAATAAAGAATATATAGTGCATTGCAGTGCAATGAGCTGTGGTTAATGGAATAAACTGCAACTTGGTGTGCAGCTGCCACTAGGGGTGGGGATAATGGGAAAATTGGAAAATGTGCATTTGGATGCAGAAATGGCACCCAAATAACTCATTGCAACATAGTGAGCTGTGGTTAATGGAATGAACTGAAACTTGGTATGCAGCTGCTACTAGGGATGGGGATATTGGGAAAATGGTCAAATTTAAATTTAGATGCGGAACATGCACCCAAATAACTCATTGCAATGCAATGAGCTGTGGTTAATGAAATAAACTGCAACTTGGTGTGTAGCTGCTACTAGGGATGGGGATAATGGGAAAATTGGAAAATATGCATTTGGATGCAGAAATGGCACCCAAATAACTCATTGCAACACAATGAGCTGTGGTTAATGGAATAAACTGCAACTTGGTGCGCAGCTGCTACTAGGGATGGGGATAGTGGGAAAATGGTCCAATTTGAATTTGCATGCAGAAACTGCACCCAAATAACTCATTGCATGTTGTGTTGTGTGTGTTGTGGCTGTGTGTGCACCCCTTATAATGTCCCATCAAATTTGCGCCACTTTCGCATTGTTTTAAAAGGGGCTAGTAACAGTAACCACTAAAGCACAACACTTTTAACTTTGCACATGCAAAAGTCAACCATTAAACTTTTGTGTGACGTGCTCATCACAATGAACTGCAAGTTGGTGTGCAGCTGCCACTAGAGGTGGGGACAATGGGGAAAATTGGAAAACATGCATTTGGATGCAGAAATGGCACCCAAATAACTCATTGCAACACAGTGAGCTGTGGTTAATGGAATAAACTGCAACTTGGTGTGCAGCTGCTACTAGGGATGGGGATAATGGGAAAATTGGAAAATTATGCATTTGGATGCAGAAACAGCACCCAAATAACTCATTGCAACACAATGAGCTGTGGTTAATGGAATAAACTGCAACTTGGTGTGCAGCTGCTACTAGGGATGGAGGCAGCTGCCACTAGGGATGGGGATAATGGGAAAATGTGCATTTGGATGCAGAAATGGCACCCAAATAACTCATTGCAATGCAATGGGCTGTGGTTAATGGAATAAACTGCAACTTGGTGTGCAGCTGCTACTAAGGATGGGGATAATAGGAAAATTGGAAAATATGGATTTGGATGCAGAAACAGCACCCAAATAACTCATTGCAACCTAATGAGCTGTTGTAGATGGAATGAACTGCAACTTGGGGTGCAGCTGCCACTAGGGATGGGGATAATGGGAAAATGTGCATTTGGATGCAGAAATGGCACCCAAATAACTCATTGCAATGCAATGAGCTGTGGTTAATGGAATAAACTGCAACTTGGTGTGCAGCTGCTACTAGGGGTGGGGATGGTGGGGAAGTGGTCAAATTTGAATTTGCTTGCAGAAACTGCACCCAAATAACTCATTGCAATAGAATGAGCTGTATGGTGGATGGATTGAGCTGAAACTTGGTGTGCACATGCCACATGGGGTGGGGAGAGGAGGCACGCTCTCACTAGGGGTGGGGATGGTGGGGAAGTGGTCAAATTTGAATTTGCACGCCGAAACTGCACCCAAATAACTCATTGCAATGAAATGAGTTGTATGGTGGATGGATTGAGCTGAAACTTGGTGTGCACGTGCCACTAGGGGTGGGGATGCTGGGGAAGTGGTCAAATTTAAATTTGATCACAGAAACTGCACCCAAATAACTCATTGCAACAGAATGAGGTGTGTAGTGGATGGATTGAGCTGAAACTGGGTGTGCACATGCCACTAGGGATGGGATGGTGGGGAAGTTGTCAAATTTGAATTTGCATACAGAAACTGCACCCAAACAACTTATTGCTAGAGAATGAGCTGTAGTAGTTGGATTGATCTGAAACTTGTTGTGCAGCCACCACTAGGGGTGGGGATAGTGGGGAAGTGATCAAATTTGAATTTGCATACAGAAACAGCACCCAAATATCTCATTGCAACAGAATGAGCTGTGGAAGATGGATTGAACTGAAACTTGGTGTGCAGCCACCACTAGGTGTGGGGATGGTGGGGAAGTTGTCAAATTTGAATTTGCACACAGAAACTGCACCCAAATAACTCATTGCTAGAGAATGAGCTGTGGTAGTTGGATTGATCTGAAACTTGTTGTGCAGCCACCACTAGGGGTGGGATAGTGGGGAAGTGATCAAATTTGAATTTGCATACAGAAACAGCACCCAAATATCTCATTGCAACAGAATGAGCTGTGGAAGATGGATTGAACTGAAACTTGATGTGCAGCCACCACTAGGGGTGGGATACTGGGGAAGTGGTCAAATTTGAATTTGCGTGCAGAAAATGCACCCAAATAACTCATTGCAACAGAATGAGCTGTGGTAGATGGATTGAACTGAAACTTGGTGTGCAGCCACTGCTAGGGGTGGGGATAGTGGGAAATTGTTAAATTTGAATTTGCATACAAAAACTGCACCCAAATAACTCATTGCACCAGAATGAGCTGTAGTAGATGGATTGAACTGAAACTTAGTGTGCAGGTAAAACTAGTGGCTTTACACAAACCTGGGTGTTGGGGGTGGGGTGGGGGAACAACCCCCTCCCCCAGTTACACCTAAGGCTGCAACTGAGGTCCATAGCTGAAAGGACAACACATAAGAGGATCAGACCTGAAACAATGAGAACTGAAACAATCAGACCTAAAACAATCCGACCCAAAACAATCAGACCCAGAACAACAAAACAACAAAACACTGCAGACCTGACCCTGGTCTAACACAACCTAATCCTCAAAATTGTTGGTTGGTTTGTTTGTTGGTTGGTTAACACGAGTTCAAATTTTAAATTTGCGCCACATTCAAAAGGGGCTAGTAACAGTAAAACAACTAAACCAAAACAAAATGAAACAAAATCTAAACAAACTTAAACCATAACGAAAACGAAAGTAAACATTGCGTGTGTGTAATAATAATATTGGGGCAGAATGATGTGTGCATTGTAGTGCATTGCAGTACACTGAGCTGGAGAATGGATGGAATGATCCCAAACAAAAAATAAATCAGTGTACCGCCCAAATAGGCGAAAGTGGTGAAAGTGTACCGCCCAAAGAGAAAAATTCTCGGTGTCGAAAATCGTCGCTCGTCATGGCCCGTTTTCAGTGCTTGAATCCACTTCCAGGCTTCTCCAGCCGCTCCTCGTCGCAGATGGGCAAGAGAGAGCGACGTGGCGCTGCTGGCGAACGGGTTTGCTGTAGCCAGTTCTGCAGTTCTCTTCTCGAAATGGTGCGTTGTTTCTTGCCGAAATTTTCGGTTAAATTTATTCCGACTTTTCTTGTGTTTTAGCTCGTTTTTCGCCGCGCCTTTTCGTCCCGACATTTCTTGTGTTTTAGCACGTTTTTCGCCACGCCTTTTCGTCGCTAGCACAGCCGGCCTGCAACCGCGATTTCGTGCGCAACTTCTGCAGTTCTCTTCTCGAAATGGTGCGTTGTTTCTTGCCGAAATTTTCGGTTTAATTTATTCCGACTTTTTCTTGTGTTTTGTCTCGTTTGTCGCCACGCCTTCAGCGCCGCGCAGGCATCAGAAGGCGACACAGCAGTGCTCGCCGACGAATTCGCGGTCGCCAAGAGCTGGTAGGTGTGCCATGTCAACTTTTTGCCTAGATTTGTCGAAAATAAGCTTGCGCCCATTTTTAGTGCGCTTTCCTCCACTTCTACTCGTCTCTCATCGCGGGTCAGGCATCTGAGAGCAACACAGCAGTGCTCGCCAAAGAATCAAGCAGCGGTCGCCAAGAGCTGGTAGGTGTGCATGTCGACTTTTTGCCTAGATTTGTCGATAATAAGCTTGCGCCCTTTTTTAGTGCACAGCAGGTCTTCAGCTGCGAGGTGCTGTGCAACTGCAACGCTTTCTCTCGAAATGGTGCGTTGTTTCTGCCGGAATTGTCAGTGATTTTGTTCCGACATTTCTTGCGTTATTTTAGCACGTTCTTCGCTGCGCCTTTTCGTCGCTAGCACAGCCGGCCTGCAGCCGCGATTTGGTGCGCAACTGCTGCAGTTCTTTTCTCGAAATGGTGCGTTGTTTCTTGCCGAAATTTTCTGTAAAGTTTCGGGGCAAGCCACCGCCCCATTTACCTGAATTACTGGGGCGCGTCCGAAGCCCCACGTTGGCAGCCCCCAGAAGGGGGGGGAGGGGGGCGCCGACCCGATGGTGCGAACCGCACAATTGCAAAAGGGGGGGGGGATGGCGGAACGTCTACACAAAGGTGCGCACCGCACAATTGCAAGGGGGGGGGGGGGGGCGGAACGTCGACGCGAAGGTGCGCAACGCACAATTGCAAGGGGGGGGGGGGCGGAACGTCGACACGAAGGTGCGCACCGCACAATTGCAGGGGGGGGGGGGGGGAGGCGCGGAACGCCGACAAGAAGGTCGCCAAAAGCTGATGAGCGTGACATTTCGATTTTTTTCTCCATTTGCATTGTTTTAGCCCATTCTTCCGTGCGCCTTCACATCTCCAGCACAGCAGTTCTTCAGTTGTGAGGTGCTGTGCAACTGCCACGGTTTTTCTAGAAATGCTGGGTTGTTTTTGCCTAATTATTTGTTAATTTTGGTAATTGTAGACAGGTCAAAAAACTTCAGAAAAATTCTGCAGTGGGAGGGCTGGGGAGGGGCAAACTTACCGGCTTGGGGGGTAGTCTCCCTCTCCCCAAGCGCCCCCCCCCCCAGTTACCTGTATAGCTGGGGCACGTCTGCAGCCTCACAGACTTACTCCAGAGGAGGGCTGTGGCCTGGCCCTGGGGGGAGGGGAGGGCTAGGCTCGGTGGAGCGCTGGGCAGCACTAGCAGATCCAGGATTTCTGGGTGGGGGCTTTCCACCCTGGGGGTTGGGGGGTGGGTATGGTCAAACCACCTGACACAATCAGACCTGAAACAATCAGACCTAAAACAATCAGACCCAAAACAATCAGACCCAAAACAACAATTCACCAAAACGTGCAGGTGCGCACCGCACAATTGCAAAAGGGGGGGGGGGGGGGCGTGGAAAGTTGACACGAAGGTGCGCACCGCAGAATTGCAAGGGGGGGGGGGGGCGGAACGCCGACACGAAAGAATTGCAAGGGGGGGGGGGGGCGGAACGTGGACACCAAGGTGCGCAGCGCACAATTGCAAGGGGGGGGGGGGGGGGCGTGGAAAGTCGACACGAAGGTGCGCACCGCAGAATTGCAAGGGGGGGGGGGGGCAGAACGCTGACACGAAATAATTGCAAGGGGGGGGGGGGGGGGCGGAACGTGGACACCAAGGTGCGCAGCGCACAATCAAGGGGGGGGGGTGGAAAGTCGACACGAAGGTGCGCACCGCAGAAAAGGGGGAGGAGGGGGGAGGGCGGAACGCGGACACGAAGGTGCGCACCGCACAATTGCAAGGGGGAGGGGGGCAGAACGCCGACACGAAAGAATTGCAAGGGGGGGGGGCGGAACGTGGACACCAAGGTGCGCAGCGCACAATTGCAAGGGGGGGGGGGGGCGTGGAAAGTCGACACGAAGGTGCGCACCGCAGAATTGCAAGGGGGGGGGGGCAGAACGCCGACACGAAATAATTGCAAGGGGGGGGGGGGGGCGGAACGTGGACACCAAGGTGCGCAGCGCACAATTGCAAGGGGGGGGGGGCGGGAAAGTCGACACGAAGGTGCGCACCGCAGAATTGCAAGGGGGAGGAGGGGGGGGGGGGCGGAACGCCGACACAAAACAATTGCAAGGGGGGGGGGGAGGGCGGAACGCGGACACGAAGGTGCGCACCACAGAATTGCAAGGGGGGGGGGGGGGGGGGGCGGAACGCCGACACGAAACAATTGCAAGGGGGGGGGGGGGGGGAGGGCGGAACGAGGACACCAAGGTGCGCACCGGACAATTGCAAGGGGGGGGGGGGGGGGCGGAACGCCGACACCAAACAATTGGCAGGGGGGGGGGGGGCGCAGAACGTCGCGCGTTCTCGGCATTTTCTGTATTCTCGGTGTCGAAATTCGGCAGGGCCCATTTTCAGTGCTTGAATCCACTTCAAGGCTTCTCCAGCCACTCCCCGTCGCGGATGGCGCAAGAGAGAGTGACGTGACGCTGCTGGCGAACGAGTTCCCTGTAGCCTAGCTGTGAAAAGTGCGATTTTTCTGCATTTTCTGTATTGCCCATGTCAAAACCAGGTGCTGTGCAACTGCCACGGTTTCTCTAGAAATGGTGCGTTGTTTTTGCCGAAGCTTTCGGTTCATTTTATTCTGACTCTTCTTGTGTTTTAGCGCCGTTTTTCGCCGCGCCTTTTCGTCGCTAGCACAGCCAGCTTGCAACCGCGATTTGGTGTGCAACTGCTGCAGTTCTTTTCTCGAAATGGTGCGTTGTTCCTTGCCGAAATTTTCGGTTAATTTTATTTCCCCCTTCTGGATCCGCAAGTGGTGACTGACCAACTGGAGGGTGGGCGGGGGGTAGGTGGGCAGCCCCTCTCCCAGTAATAGGTATGACTGGGGTGCGTGGGCAGCCCCACAGGCTTGACAAATGCTGGTGCACATCCGCCACAGACCACCGTCAGCATGGGGGGGGGCATTGCTGTTGTGAATTATGGGTTGGGGGGCCCAGCCCCCGCCCCCATGCCCAACCCCCAGTTACATGTATGGTAAAAACCCTAAAATAGGTACTTGGTAGTTAAAATACACAAAAGAACCCAATATAGGTACTTTATGATACAGTTTTGCTCAAAAATACAGTATAAAACACTTCATAAATTACAGTACAAATTTCTGGTGGGCTTTGCACAAACCTGGGGATTCTTGCGTTATTTTAGCACGTTCTTCGCTGCGCCTTTTCGTCGCTAGCACAGCCGGCCTGCAGCCGCGATTTGGTGCGCAACTGCTGCAGTTCTTTTCTCGAAATGGTGCGTTGTTTCTTGCCGAAATTTTCTGTAAATTTTCGGGGCAAGCCACCGCCCCAGTTACCTGAATGACTGGGGCGCGTCCGCAGCCCCACGTTGGCAGCCCCCAGAAGGGGGGGGGGGGGGGCGCCGACCCGAAGGTGCGCACCACACAATTGCAAAAGGGGGGGGGATGGCGGACCGTCGACACAAAGGTGCGCACCGCACAATTGCAAGGGGGGTGGGGCGGAACGTCGACGCGAAGGTGCGCAACGCACAATTGCACGGGGGGTGGGGCGGAACGTCGACGCGAAGGTGCGCAATGCACAATTGCAAGGGGGGGGGGGAGGCGCGGAACGCCGACAAGAAGGTCGCCAAAAGCTGATGAGCGTGACATTTCGATTTTTTTCTCCATTTGCATTGTTTTAGCCCATTCTTCCGTGCGCCTTCACATCTCCAGCACAGCAGTTCTTCAGTTGTGAGGTGCTGTGCAACTGCCATGGTTTTTCTAGAAATGCTGGGTTGTTTTTGCCTAATTATTGGTTAATTTTGGTAATTGTAGACAGGTCAAAAAACTTTAGAAAAATTCTGCAGTGGGAGGGCTGGGGAGGGGCAAACTTACCGGCTTGGGGGGTAGTCTCCCTCTCCCCAAGCGGCCCCCCCAGTTACCTGTATAGCTGGGGCACGTCTGCAGCCTCACAGACTTACTCCAGAGGAGGGCTGTGGCCTGGCCCTGGGGGAGGGGAGGGCTAGGCTCGGTGGAGCGCTGGGCAGCACTAGCAGATCCAGGATTTCTGGGTGGGGGCTTTCCACCCTGGGGGTTGGGAGGTGGGTATGGTCAAACCACCTGACACAATCAGACCTGAAACAATCAGACCTAAAACAATCAGACCCAAAACAATCAGACCCAAAACAACAATTCACCAAAACGTGCAGGTGCGCACCGCACAATTGCAAAAGGGGGGGGGGGGCGTGGAAAGTCGACACGAAGGTGCGCACCGTAGAATTGCAAGGGGGGGGGGGGGGGGCGGAACGCCGACACGAAAGAATTGCAGGGGGGGGGGGGCGGAACGTGGACACCAAGGTGCGCACCGCACAATTGCAAGGGGGAGGGGGGCAGAACGCCGACACGAAAGAATTGCAAGGGGGGGGGGCGGAACGTGGACACCAAGGTGCGCAGCGCCCAAATGCAAGGGGGGGGGGGGGCGTGTAAAGAGGAAACGAAGGTGCGCCCCGCAGAATTGCAAGGGGGAGGGGGGCGAGACGCCAACACGAAACAATTGCAAGGGGGGGGGGGGAGGGTGGAACGTGGACACGAAGGTGCGCACCGCACAATTGCAAGGGGGGGGGGGGGGCGTGGAAAGTCGACACGAAGGTGCGCACCGCAGAATTGCAAGGGGGGGAGGAGGGGGGGGGGGTGGAACGCCGACACAAAACAATTGCAAGGGGGGGGGGGAACGTCGACATGAACGTGTGCACTGGCAGCACTGCACTGCATTTTCTGTATTCTCAAAATTCGGCAGGGCCCGTTTTCAGTGTTTTTATCCACTTCTTGTCCCCTCACTTCACGGGTCAGGCATCAGAGAGTGACGACGCAGTGCTCGCCTAAAAATCAAGATCACCAAGAGCAGCACAGCCGGCCTGCAACCGTGTGATGGTGCGCAACTGCTATGAGTTGTTCTCAAAATGGTGCGAAATACACCTTTTGGTAATTGTAGACAGGTCAAAAAAACTTTAGCAAAATTCTGGGAGGGGGGGCGGGCTGGCAAGGGGCAAACTTACGGACTGGGTCAGGGAGTGGTCTCCCCCAAGCCCCCCCCCCCCCCCCAGTTACCTGTATACCTGGGGCTCGTCTGCAGCCCTGCAGACTTACTCGGGAGGAGGGCTGTGGCCTGGCCCTGGGGGGGAGGGGAGGGCTTGGCTCGGTGGAGCGCTGGACAGCACCAGCAGATCCAGGATTTCTGGGTGGGAGCTTTGCAACCTGGGAGATGGGGCTGCATAGGTTCAAACCCAGCACCTGGGGGGGGGGGGGCGACCCCCAGTTACAGGTAAGGCTGCAACTTAGCTGCAACTGGCCCATAGCTGAAAGGACAATGCAAAAGAGGATCAGTCCTGAAAGGACCAAACTTGAAAGGGGCCAGACCTGAAAGTATCAGACCTGAAACAATCAGACCTGAAACAATCAGACCTAAAACAATCAGACCCAAAACAACAAAACAACAAAACACTGCAGACCTGACCCTGGTCAGACAAACTAATCCTCAAAGTTGTTGGTTGGTTGGTTTGTTAACACGAGTTCAAATTTCAAATTTGCGCCTTTTTGCGCCTTTTTCCACACTGAACTTTTGAACATTGAACATTGAACTTTCAAATTTGCGCCATTTTTTTGGAAAGCCACTAAAAGGATCTGAACCTGGGAGGTCGTGCGTGAGGGCAACACATCACCACTAAGCCAGAAGGCTGTTGAGTTAGATGTGCAAAACTCGACCTTTAACCTGAGGTGTGGTGGCATGTTCTTGGTGTAACAGGTAAGATTTGAATTTGAATCTGTGATGGTCAATGGTGGCATGGGACAGATAATGTGTGGCATTGAGGGTAATAATTGCTCCGATTTCCCTATTTAGTGTTGGTTAAAGAATATATAGTGCATTGCAGTGCAATGAGCTGTGGTTAATGGAATAAACTGAAACTTGGTGTGCAGCTGCTACTAGTGATGGGGATAATGGGAAAATTGGAAAATATGCATTTGGATGAAGAAACAGCACCCAAATAACTCATTGCAACACAATGAGCTGTGGTGGATGGAATGAACTGCAACTTGGTGTGCAGCTGGCACTAGGGGTGGGGATAATGGGAAAATTGGAAAATATACATTTGGATGAAGAAACAGCACCCAAATAACTCATTGCAACACAACGAGCTGTGGTTAATGGAATAAACTGCAACTTGGTGTGTAGCTGCTACTAGGGATGGGGATAATGGGGAAATTGGAAAATATGGATTTGGATGCAGAAACAGCACCCAAATAACTCAGTGAGACAAAATGAGCTGTGGTTAATGGATTGAGCTGAAACTTGGTGTGCAGCTGCCACTAGGGGTGGGGATAATGGGAAAATTGGAAAATGTGCATTTGGATGCAGAAATGGCACCCAAATAACTCATTGCAACACAATGAGCTGTGGTTAATGGAATGAACTGCAACTTTGTGTGTAGCTGCCACTAGGGGTGGGGATAATGGGAAAATTGGAAAATATGCATTTGGAGGTGGAAACAGCACCCAAATAACTCATTCCAAGACAATAAGCTCTTAGTGGATGGTATGAACTGAAATTTGGTGTGCAGCTGCTACTAGGGATGGGGATGGTGGGAAACTGTTCAAACTTGAATTTGGACGCAGAAACCACACCAAAATATATCATGGCAGCACAATGAGCTGTGGTGGATGAAATGATCTGAAACTTGGTGTGCAGCTGCCACTAGGGATGGGGACACTGGGCAACTGTTCAAACGTGAATTTGCATAAAGGCAGCACTGAAAGAGGCCCCACTAAAAGGGACCCCCCACACTACGGAGTACATACTTGCTAAGTGGCCCTGGTCTAACACACTAATCCTCAAAGTTGTTGGTTGGTTTGTTGGTTAACACGAATTCAAATTGGCGCCTTTTGTAGCCAGTTGAATTTGCGCCTTTTTGCGCCTTTTTCCACACTGAACTTTTGAACATTGAACATTGAACTTTCAAATTTGCGCCATTTTTTTGGAAAGCCACTAAAAGGATCTGAACCTGGGAGGTCGCGCATGAGGGCAACACATCACCACTAAGCCAGAAGGCTGTTGATTTAGATGTGCAAAACTCGACCTTTAACCTGAGGTGTGGTGGCATGTTCTTGGTGTAACAGGTAAGATTTGAATTTGAATCTGTGATGGTCAATGGTGGCATGGGACAGATAATGTGTGGCATTGAGGGTAATAATTGCTCTGATTTCCCTATTTAGTGTTGGTTAAATAAAGAATATATAGTGCATTGCAGTGCAATGAGCTGTGGTTAATGGAATAAACTGCAACTTGGTGTGCAGCTGCTACTAGTGATGGGGATAATGGGAAAATTGGAAAATGTGCATTTGGATGCAGAAATGGCACCCAAATAACTCATTGCAACACAATGAGCTGTGGTTAATGGAATGAACTGAAACTTGGTGTGCAGCTGCTACTAGGGATGGGGATAAGGGGAAAATGGTCAAATTTATATTTGGATACAGAAAGTGCACCCAAATAACACATTGCAACACAATGAGCTGTGGTTAATGGAATGAACTGAAACTTGGTGTGCAGCTGCCACTAGGGGTGGGGATAATGGGAAAATGGGAAAATTTGCATTTGGAAGCAGAAATAGCACCCAAATAACTCATTGCAACACAATGAGCTGTGGTGGACTGAATAAACTACAACTTGGTGTGCAGCTGCCACTGGGGGTTGGGATAGGGGCAAAATGGTCAAATTTAAATTTGGATGTGGAAACTGCACCCAAATAACTCATTGCAGCACAATGAGCTGTGGTTAATGGAATGAACTGAGACTTGGTGTGCAGCTGCTACTAGGGATAGGGATAAGGGGAAAATGGTCAAATGTAAATTTGGATACAGAAAGTGCACCCAAATAACACATTGCAACACAATGAGCTGTGGTTAATGGAATGAACTGCAACTTGGTGTGCAGCTGCCACTAGGGGTGGGGATAATGGGAAAATGGTCAAATTTAAATTTGGATGTGGAAACTGCACCCAAATAACTCATTGCAGCACAATGAGCTGTGGTGAACTGAATGAACTGAAACTTGGTGTGTAGCTGCCACTAGGGATGCAGACAGTGGGAAACTGCTCAAACTTGAATGAGCAAAAGGGCCCCACTTGAGAGGCCATACTAAAAGAGGCCACACTAAAAGGGACCCCCCACACTACGGAGTGCATACTTGCTAAGTGGCCCTGGTCTACTAATAACTAATTGCCACTGTGCGTCTGTCTGCATATAGCCTAACGCTAATCTTCGTAACGCTTAGCGGGTCGTTGCGCCGAACGGACCGCGCCGAGTTCGGTACTGGCGGAAGCGCGGCGAAAAGTTGTCGAGCGAATTTCACTTTGGCGCGAATCGCGCGCGGCAAATTCGAGTTATTCCACTTTTAGGCCAAAATCCAGCGCGGGCCTCTAGCGCGTAATCGTGCGTTCGCCCGCGCGGCCTCCCCGTCCCGTTCGCGCGTCGGTCCGCCAGTCCGTGCGGCGCGCGCGCACCAGTCAGTGGGGGGCGACCCACGCACGTACATAGATAGGGCCGCTCCCTCCCTCACCAGCGCGCGGTCTAATGATGGGCGTAGGTAGGTACGCGCGTCGCTCCTTTGCATGCTAATGTGCGTCTGGGGCCCCTTCTCTTGGTGGGAATGAACGCTGCTGCCCAGTGAGCGAACACGCACTGCCCCCTCTCCCTCCCAGGCCGGACAAACAACATCTGACCTACCTACATATACATGTTCGCAGCGCACACGCCCAGTGCAGTGTACTGGCTGAAACCTGTAGCCTCCCACTCGCTGGGTGGTCATGGAAAAGGAACGCCTCAAGTCGCGCGTGCGGACGCGCTATGAAAACGCGCGGCACAGCTGCATTGGGCGGCGTTGCTGTCAGCACGGTGTCAAAAACGCGGCCGCGATGCGACAAAACTGGCGGATGACAACTGCGGTTACGACTACTACGACGGGCTGCTCCACCTCACGACGAGTTGCAATTTTGCTCACGAGACGACGATGGCACAAACATTTGTCTCGGCTAGCGGTTTCGATCTGGTTCTGCCTCTCGCTGAGCGGACGCGTTCCTCAGTGGGCGCGTTCGCGCAATGCGTAGGTTGCTTCGCCATTTTCTACCCTTAGAAACGACCAACAGTCGACCTAGGCTATAGCAAGGACGCAGTTGCACGCCAACCTCGGCGTCGCCGTTGACAAAGCAGAAGCAGTTGCTGTGCGACCACGACAACTACTGCGCGTTCCTGTTTAACCGTACCCCCCCCCCCAACCCCCCCGCCCCCCCGCCGGCCCAGAATCGCGGCAGCGAACTGGCTCTCGGCAAAGGCAGTTCTGCTCATGAGATGACGATGGTGTATACATGTTGCTCGGCTAGCATCTTCAGTGCATCTGAGGCGGCTGCTGAGTGGACAATCTCCTCAGCTGGCGCGCTCGCGCGTTGCGCAATGCGCAGGGCACTTGGGCCATTTTCTGCCCTTAGAAACGAGCAACAGTCGACCTTGCTCCACTGAGAGCGCAGCTGCCCCCCCCCTAGAGGGTCGAGACAGCCAATGTTTTTCCACAGCGTACCCCCTGTGAACAAAATCATGGATTCCGAAGATATCTAGGCGAAGGGGGGCAGAGTGGCGAATCGGTAAAATTTTGCAGCTGTTTCCCTTAGATTAACACCCCCATAAGTGTAACATTTTTGTTGCCTGCGGCGCTCTGCTGTGTGTAAAAGTTCAACCTAGGTGATATATAGCAGGGCAGCAGCATCAACAGGTCCTTTAGAATGGGGCATGCTGGGAGGGCATAGGTGTACTGGGTCGTGTGTAGGTACTACGTACAAGTCACCCTCCCCCAGCTTCAGACAATACTGCACAAAAAGTAGAACCACCCGCCTCAGCTTTGGTCCAACCTGCACTCATTGCAGGTTACCCCCATGGCTGCGTGTATTTGTCATGCTTCCCAAGGTGTTTTTTGTCCAAATATAAAAGTTCGCCAGCGGCGCTGTATTTTAAGCACCTACAGACCATTTTGGAGTCTTTCGAGCGCGTTTTCGGCCACAAATTTACCGAATTTAGCCTGCGGCGCTGTGTTTTCAGCATATACAAAGCATTTTCTAGGTCATTATTGAGGCTGGAAAACGAGAAATTGTATCAAATTTGGTCGAAAAACCAATGTCGAAAAACCAAAATACTTTGGCCGGCAGCACATTCTGTTGAGCCGAAATAAATCATTTTTTGTTGGAATAGTAAGTCAACATCAAAAATTGTCGCTGTGGCGCTATTTGAAAACTTCGCCGAGTGAAGTGTGCTCCTAAACACCACAAAAATTGCGAAATTTTTGCCTGCGGCGCAATTGAACAAAGCTGCTAATGCCTGCATCTGTCACAGTTGACATGCAGAAATGCCGCCTGTGGCGCTAAACGTGCGAAACTGTCAGTCAGACGGGAAGCTAACATTTTTGGCTGAAAGTTGTGCCCCCTTAGAAAAAATTCCTAGATCCACCCATGTGTGCGTTTGCTGTTACTGTAATCGTTGGGCGTTGTCTTCGCCCCCATTGTCAACTCTGCTGCCCATTCATTGGTTCATTTGCTACAGCGCTCATCATGCCACAAACTCTAGGCCGCTTTAGGGGTTTTGACTGAATACCTAGAAACAAATCGCACAACCACAATACATATGTATGTGCATGATCTGTAGTTGCGTTTGTGCCATGTATGTGTGCACACAGATGACAGTGCACATCCTAAGTTATGCCTAGCCAGGTCCAAGCAAGTGGCTACATCAGCTATGTACTGTAACCCTTTGATTATCCCCCTGGGCATAATCTCAAACCTAGGCAAGGGTGCTACAGGGGTTTTTTGACTAAACCCATAGAAAAGCGCCCGAATTAGATGAAAGCGCCAGTTTGAACAGTAGATGAAGGTTTACAAAATGTGCATTTATTTGGACTCGTAGTGTGTCCATGCAGTACTAATTGAAAACACACTCTTCTAATCAGTGAATGTCCATCGTACTCCAACATGGCTAATCAGCAATCACAAACCTAGGCGATTCTTGGGTAAATTACCTACTTTAGCGTTAGCCTCAGTTTGCCTTGCAGTATTGTATAGATGTACTGTAAAGATTGCATAGATGTCTTACTGTAAGCAGGGCCTATGCATTACAATCCAAGGCTGCTCATATCCTAAGGCCTAAGTACCTGCATGTCAAAACTTTAGTGTTCGATGTGTGTCTGTACAAATGTAAACAATGTAACCAAGGTTCCATCTACATACATGGTCTACCAAAGCATGGCATGTTGCATATCCAACAAATCCTCTCAACATTGTGAATTCAATGCAACCATGGTGGGCAATCTCCAGCCCCCACCTCCAGTGCTCTGGTCTACTAATAACTAATCGCCACTGTACGTCTGTCTGCGTCTGTCTGCATATAGCCTAACGCTAATCTAGGTCACGGCGAGCAGGTCGTTGCGCCGAACGGATCGCGCCAAATTCGGTACGGGCGGAAGCGCGGCGAAAAGTTGTCGAGCGATCTACTAATAACTAATCGCCACTGTGATGTCTGTCTGCATATAGCCCAACGCTAATCCATGTCACGCGTAGCGGCTCGTTGCGCCGAACGGATCGCGCCGAATTCGGTACGGGCGGAAGCGCGGCGAAAAGTTGTCGAGCAAATTTCACTTTGGCGCGAATCGCGCGCGCCAAATACGAGTTATTCCACATTTAGGCCAAAATCCAGCGCGGGCCTCTAGCGCGTAATCGTGCGTTCGCCCGCGCGGCCTGCCCGTCCCGTTCGCGCGTCGGTCCGCCAGTCCGTGCGGCCGCTCGCGCACCAGTCAGTGGGGGGCGACCGACGCACGTACATAGATAGGGCGGCTCGCTCCCTCGCCAGCGCGCCGTCTAATGATGGGCGTAGGTAGGTACGCGCGTCGCTCCTTTGCATGCTAATGTGCGTCTGGGGCCCCTTCTCTTAGACCTACATATACATGTACGCAGCGCACACGCCCAGTGCAGTGTACTGGCTGAAACCTGTAGCCTCCCACTCGCTGGGTGGTCCTATGGAGAAGGAACGCCTCAAGTCGCCGCGTGCGGACGCGCTATGAAAACGCGCGGCACAGCCGCATTGGGCGGCGTTGCTGTCAGCACGGTGTCAAAAACGCGGCCGCGATGCGACAAAACTGGCGGATGACAACTGCGGTTATAACTACTACGACGGGCTGCTCCACCCCACGACGAGGGCAATTTTGCTCACGAGACGACGATGGCATAAACATTTGTCTTGGCTAGCGGTTTCGGTCCAGTTCTGCCTCTGACTGAAGTGGCTGCTGAGCGGACGCGTTCCTCAGTGGGCGCGTTCGCGCAATGCGTAGGGTGCTTCGCCATTTTCTACCCTTAGAAACGACCAACAGTCGACCTAGGCTCTAGCAAGGACGCAGTTGCAGCGGCCGTCAGCCTCGGTCGACTCCTCCTTGCCTGCTAGAAGCTACAGAGGGGCGGCCGACCGTGCGACGCCAACCTCGGCTTCGCCGTTGAGAAAGCAGAAGCAGTTGCTGTGCGACCACGACAACTACTGCGCGTTCGTGTTTAACCCTACCCCCCCCCCAGAATCGCGGCAGCGAACTGGCCCTCAGCAAAGGCAGTTCTGCTCATGAGATGACGATGGTGTAGACAAGTTGCTCGGCTAGCGTCTTCAGTTTGGTTCTGCATCTGAGGCGGCTGCTGAGTGGACAATCTCCTCAGCTGGCGCGCTCGCGCGTCGCGCAATGCGCAGGGCACTTGGGCCATTTTCTGCCCTTAGAAACGAGCAACAGTCGACCTCGCTCCACTGAGAGCGCAGCTGCCGTGGCCTGGGGGCGCGGGGGGGGGGGGGCAATATTTTTCCAACAGCGTCCCCCTGTGAACAAAATCATGGATTGCAAAGATAATCTAGGCGAAGAGGGCAGAGTGGCGAATCGCCTCAGCTTTGGTCCAACCTGCACTCATTGCAGCTTACCCCCATGGCTGCGTGTGTTTCTCATGCTTCCCAAGGTGTTTTTTGAGGCCTGCGAGCAGTATTTATTGTCCAAATCTATAAAAAGTTCGCCAGCGGCGCTGTATTTTACACACCTACAGACCATTTTGGAGTCTTTCGGGCGCGTTTTCGGCCAAAAATTTACCGAATTTTGTGCTCCTAAACACCACGAAAATTGCGAATTGAACAAAGCTGCATCTGTCTCTGCCTGCATCTGCTTGCATCTTCACAGTTGACATGCAAAAATGCCGCGTGTGGCGCTAAACGTGCGAAACTGTCAGACGGGAAGCTAATATTTTTGGCTGAAAGTTGCGCCCCCCCCCTAGAAAAAATTCCTAGATCCGCCCCTGTGTGCGTTTGCTGTTACTGTAATCGGTGGGCGTTGTCTTCGCCCCCGTTGTCAACTCTGCTGCCCATTCATTGGTTCATTTGCTACTCCGCTCATGATGCCACAAATTCTAGGCCGCTTTAGGAGTTTTGACTGAACACCTAGAAACAAATCGCACAACCACAATACATATGTAATGTATGTGCATGATCTGTAGTTGAGTTTGTGTCATGTATGTGTACACACAGATGACAGTGCACATCCTTAGCTTCAAGTTATGCCTAGCCAGGTCCAAGCAAGTGGCTACGTCAGCTATGTACTGTAACCCTATCCAACCTCGGCTTCGCCATCAAGGCAGAGGCAGATGCTGAGTTTGTCGTAGCTGTAATCGTTGGCGTCGTCACCGCGCAGTTCTGAACTCTGCTGCCCATTCATTGGCTCATTCGCTACTCTGCTCATACTGCCAAAGAGCTCTAGGGCGTTTCAGTGGTTTTGACTGAATGCATAGAAAAGCGCCCTAATTAGGCGAACGCGCCATTTCAAACACTAGACAAAGGTTTACAAAAATGTACATTCATTTAGCCATGCAGTGCAAACTGCAAACACACTCTTCTAATCAGTGACTGTCCATCCTACTCTAACATGGCCTACTCAGCAATCACAAACCTTGGCAATTCTTGGGTCTTAAGCCACTAATGTGAAATGCATTACACCTACAAGCCTACAGTCTGCCTAGCAAAGTTGCCTATGTAAACAACCTACAGTACTTTGTCCTCAGTTTGCCTTGCAACATTGTGTAGATGTCTTACTGTAACCAGGGTCCAATGCTATGCATTACAAGCCAAGGCTGCAAATATCCTAAGGCCTAGGAGTACCTCGACCTGTATGTCAAAAGCTTTAGAGGATAGGAGCTAACAAACTGCAAGGCTTCTATGGGGGGTTTATGTGACGGGCTATTGAACATTTGCTGTTTCATGTGTGTCTGTACAAATGTGCTACTGTAACCAATGGACAATGTACATACATGGTCCACCAAAGTATAGCATGTTGCAGATCAGAAAAATCCTGGAAGTCCAATTTCGGTCAAATATTCTATTTTGCAACAGGGGGTACCCTGTCGAATTTCTTGGACATTGCGCCATTTCGGCTGGGGAAGCTTTAGACACTCTCTCATCCAATCTGTCTACACGCTTTGCTGCGCTCGTTTGTTTGACTACATGCACACCAAAACGTTAGCAATGTTGTCAAAACGGTCGATTTCCGTGCTCAAAATAGCGCCACTGGCAAATTTTTTAGAGTAGCGTAACGAACTTTCACGGTTTTCAATGCAAAACAATGCGCCGCAGGCGAAAGATTGGCTCTTTAGTGTCGTTTTCATCATTATGTGCATTGAAATTGAGAAAAACGCCGATATTGGCACATTGCAACAGAGGGTACCAAGTTAAAAAAATTTAGCTTTGGAGAATTTCGGAGGGGGAAGCTTCCCCCCTTCCCCCCCCCTTGGCTACGCCACTGGCGCTCGGCCAACAAGGAACCGCTCAAATCTCCATGAGTGGACGAGCCAAGCAAAGCTAGTATCTCGCGAACTCTGCTAAGCGGCCGCTGCTGCACGACGAGAGTTCGCCTCTGTCACAATCCTTGGGCAGCGTTGCCGCCAGCACAGCCGATGACATGGGGTTTGGCGAGCGAAATGGGGGGTAACAACTGCAGTTGCAACTACGACGACGCGCTTCTCCACACCGCGGCGAGCGCAGTTCTGCTCATGAGATGATGATGGCGTAAACATGTTTCATGGCTAGCAGCTTCAGTCCGGTTCTGCGTCTGAGGCGGCTGTAGAGTAGACAACATCTTCAGCGCGTGTGCTCGCGCAATGTGCAGGGCACTTGGCCATTTTTTTGCATTTAGAGTCGGCTCACTGCCTGCTAGAAGCCAAGGAGCTGCAGCCTATTCATTGGCCAGTGCGCGCGCTCACTGTTCCCTCTCACAGGCCGACAAACAACATCTGTTGATGAATATCTAAGGTACCTACTAGGCAGGACAAGCGCCCAGCGTGCAGCTGCAGTGGACTGGCAGTCGCGTGTAGCAGACTAGCTATGGTCGCCTCCCATTCGCCCGGCCAAAGGGAACCGCTCAAATCGCCATGAGTGGACGCATCACGAAAAACTATCTCGCGAACTCTGCTAAGCGGCCGCTGCCGCACAACGAGAGTTCGCCTCTGTCGCAATGCTGGTGCAGCGTTGCCACCAGCACGGCCAATGGCATGGGGAAGATACAATACAACTGCACTTACAACTACAACAACACGCTCCTCCACACCACGGCGAGAGCAGTTTCTCTCTTGAGATGATGATGTTGAAACATGTTCCTCAGCTAGCGGCTTCAGTCCAGCTCTGCGTCTGAGGCGGCTGTGGAGTGAACAACCTCTTCAGCCATTGTACTCGACAATGTGCAGGGCACTTGGCCATTTCCTGCACAGCTGAGAGTCGACCTCAGCTCCACTAAGGGTGCAGCTGTAGTGGCTGTCAGCTCCCTGCCTGCCAACGAGCTGCAGCCAACAGTGCAATGCCAACCTCGGCTTCGCCGTCAAGGCAGAGGCAGCTACTGCGCCTTTGTCGTTTCTGTAATCGTTGGTCATCGTCGCCGCCCAGGTGTGAACTCTGCTGCCCGTTTATTGGTTCATTCGCTACTCCGCTCTAGGGTGCTGCAGGGTTTTTTTGACTAAACCCATAGAAAAGCGCCCGAATTAGATGAAAGCGCCATTTTGAACAGTAGATGAAGGTTTACAAAATGTGCATTCATTTGGACTCGTAGTGTGTTCATGCAGTACTAATTGAAAACACACTCTTCTAATCAGTGAATGTCCATCCTACTCCAACATGGCTAATCAGCAATCACAAACCTAGGCGATTCTTGGGTAAATAACCTACTTTAGCGTTAGCCTCAGTTTGCCTTGCAGTATTGTATAGATGTACTGTAAAGATTGTATAGATGTCTTACTGTAACCAGGGCCTATGCATTACAATCCAAGGCTGCTCATATCCTAAGGCCTAAGTACCTGCATGTCAAAACTTTAGTGTTCTATGTGTGTCTGTACAAATGTAAACAATGTAACCAAGGTTCCATCTACATACATGGTCTACCAAAGCATGGCATGTTGCATATCCAACAAACCCTCTCAACATTGTGAATTCAATGCAACCATGGTGGGCAATCTCCAGCCCCCACCTCCAGTGCTCTGGTCTACTAATAACTAATTGCCACTGTGCGTCTGTCTGCATATAGCCTAACGCTAATCTTCGTAACGCTTAGCGGGTCGTTGCGCCGAACGGACCGCGCCGAGTTCGGTACTGGCGGAAGCGCGGCGAAAAGTTGTCGAGCGAATTTCACTTTGGCGCGAATCGCGCGCGGCAAATTCGAGTTATTCCACTTTTAGGCCAAAATCCAGCGCGGGCCTCTAGCGCGTAATCGTGCGTTCGCCCGCGCGGCCTCCCCGTCCCGTTCGCGCGTCGGTCCGCCAGTCCGTGCGGCGCGCGCGCACCAGTCAGTGGGGGGCGACCCACGCACGTACATAGATAGGGCCGCTCCCTCCCTCACCAGCGCGCGGTCTAATGATGGGCGTAGGTAGGTACGCGCGTCGCTCCTTTGCATGCTAATGTGCGTCTGGGGCCCCTTCTCTTGGTGGGAATGAACGCTGCTGCCCAGTGAGCGAACACGCACTGCCCCCTCTCCCTCCCAGGCCGGACAAACAACATCTGACCTACCTACATATACATGTTCGCAGCGCACACGCCCAGTGCAGTGTACTGGCTGAAACCTGTAGCCTCCCACTCGCTGGGTGGTCATGGAAAAGGAACGCCTCAAGTCGCGCGTGCGGACGCGCTATGAAAACGCGCGGCACAGCTGCATTGGGCGGCGTTGCTGTCAGCACGGTGTCAAAAACGCGGCCGCGATGCGACAAAACTGGCGGATGACAACTGCGGTTACGACTACTACGACGGGCTGCTCCACCTCACGACGAGTTGCAATTTTGCTCACGAGACGACGATGGCACAAACATTTGTCTCGGCTAGCGGTTTCGATCTGGTTCTGCCTCTCGCTGAGCGGACGCGTTCCTCAGTGGGCGCGTTCGCGCAATGCGTAGGTTGCTTCGCCATTTTCTACCCTTAGAAACGACCAACAGTCGACCTAGGCTATAGCAAGGACGCAGTTGCACGCCAACCTCGGCGTCGCCGTTGACAAACCAGCACCAGTTGCGGTGCGACCACCACCACTACCGCGCGTGCACGTTTAACCGGACCCCCCCCCCCCAACCCCCCCGCCCCCCCGCCGGCCCAGAATCGCGGCAGCGAACTGGCTCTCGGCAAAGGCAGTTCTGCTCATGAGATGACGATGGTGTATACATGTTGCTCGGCTAGCATCTTCAGTGCATCTGAGGCGGCTGCTGAGTGGACAATCTCCTCAGCTGGCGCGCTCGCGCGTTGCGCAATGCGCAGGGCACTTGGGCCATTTTCTGCCCTTAGAAACGAGCAACAGTCGACCTTGCTCCACTGAGAGCGCAGCTGCCCCCCCCCCCCTAGAGGGTCGAGACAGCCAATATTTTTCCACAGCGTACCCCCTGTGAACAAAATCATGGATTCCGAAGATATCTAGGCGAAGGGGGGCAGAGTGGCGAATCGGTAAAATTTTGCAGCTGTTTCCCTTAGATTAACACCCCCATAAGTGTAACATTTTTGTTGCCTGCGGCGCTCTGCTGTGTGTAAAAGTTCAACCTAGGTGATATATAGCAGGGCAGCAGCATCAACAGGTCCTTTAGAATGGGGCATGCTGGGAGGGCATAGGTGTACTGGGTCGTGTGTAGGTACTACGTACAAGTCACCCTCCCCCAGCTTCAGACAATACTGCACAAAAAGTAGAACCACCCGCCTCAGCTTTGGTCCAACCTGCACTCATTGCAGGTTACCCCCATGGCTGCGTGTATTTGTCATGCTTCCCAAGGTGTTTTTTGTCCAAATATAAAAGTTCGCCAGCGGCGCTGTATTTTAAGCACCTACAGACCATTTTGGAGTCTTTCGAGCGCGTTTTCGGCCACAAATTTACCGAATTTAGCCTGCGGCGCTGTGTTTTCAGCATATACAAAGCATTTTCTAGGTCATTATTGAGGCTGGAAAACGAGAAATTGTATCAAATTTGGTCGAAAAACCAATGTCGAAAAACCAAAATACTTTGGCCGGCAGCACATTCTGTTGAGCCGAAATAAATCATTTTTTGTTGGAATAGTAAGTCAACATCAAAAATTGTCGCTGTGGCGCTATTTGAAAACTTCGCCGAGTGAAGTGTGCTCCTAAACACCACAAAAATTGCGAAATTTTTGCCTGCGGCGCAATTGAACAAAGCTGCTAATGCCTGCATCTGTCACAGTTGACATGCAGAAATGCCGCCTGTGGCGCTAAACGTGCGAAACTGTCAGTCAGACGGGAAGCTAACATTTTTGGCTGAAAGTTGTGCCCCCTTAGAAAAAATTCCTAGATCCACCCATGTGTGCGTTTGCTGTTACTGTAATCGTTGGGCGTTGTCTTCGCCCCCATTGTCAACTCTGCTGCCCATTCATTGGTTCATTTGCTACAGCGCTCATCATGCCACAAACTCTAGGCCGCTTTAGGGGTTTTGACTGAATACCTAGAAACAAATCGCACAACCACAATACATATGTATGTGCATGATCTGTAGTTGCGTTTGTGCCATGTATGTGTGCACACAGATGACAGTGCACATCCTAAGTTATGCCTAGCCAGGTCCAAGCAAGTGGCTACATCAGCTATGTACTGTAACCCTTTGATTATCCCCCTGGGCATAATCTCAAACCTAGGCAAGGGTGCTACAGGGGTTTTTTGACTAAACCCATAGAAAAGCGCCCGAATTAGATGAAAGCGCCAGTTTGAACAGTAGATGAAGGTTTACAAAATGTGCATTTATTTGGACTCGTAGTGTGTCCATGCAGTACTAATTGAAAACACACTCTTCTAATCAGTGAATGTCCATCGTACTCCAACATGGCTAATCAGCAATCACAAACCTAGGCGATTCTTGGGTAAATTACCTACTTTAGCGTTAGCCTCAGTTTGCCTTGCAGTATTGTATAGATGTACTGTAAAGATTGCATAGATGTCTTACTGTAAGCAGGGCCTATGCATTACAATCCAAGGCTGCTCATATCCTAAGGCCTAAGTACCTGCATGTCAAAACTTTAGTGTTCGATGTGTGTCTGTACAAATGTAAACAATGTAACCAAGGTTCCATCTACATACATGGTCTACCAAAGCATGGCATGTTGCATATCCAACAAATCCTCTCAACATTGTGAATTCAATGCAACCATGGTGGGCAATCTCCAGCCCCCACCTCCAGTGCTCTGGTCTACTAATAACTAATCGCCACTGTGCGTCTGTGTGCATATAGCCCAACGCTAATCTTCGTGACGCTTAGCGGGTCGTTGCGCCGAACGGATCGCGCCGAATTCGGTACGGGCGGAAGCGCGGCGAAAAGTTGTCGAGCGAATTTCGCTTTGGCGCGATTCGGCCGCGGCAATTTCGCGTTATTCCGCTTTTAGGCGAAAATCGCGCCCCAGTCTCTAGCACGTAATCGTGCGTTCGCCCGCGCGGCCTCCCCGTCCCGTTCGCGCGTCGGTCCGCCAGTCGGTGCGGCCGCGCGCGCACCAGTCAGTGGGGGGCGACCGACGCACGTACATACCTAGGTAGGGCCGCTCGCTCCCTCACCAGCGCCCAGTCTAATGATGAGCGTAGGTAGGTACGCGCGTCGCTCCTTTGCATGCTAATGTGCGTCTGGGGCCCCTTCTCTTGGTGAGAATGAACGCTGTTGCCCAGTGTGAGCGCGCGCGCACTGCCCCCTCTCCCAGGCCGGACAAACAACATCTGACCTACCTACACGCAGCGCACACGCCAAGGCTGAAACATGTAGCCTCCCACTCGCTGGGCGGTCATATGGACAAGGAACGCCTCAAGTCGCCACGAGCGGACGCGCGATGAAAACGCGCGGCACAGCCGCGGCGTTGCTGCCAGCACAGTCGAAAACGCGGCCGCGACGCGACAGAACTGGCGGATGACAACTGCGGTTACGACTACGACGACGGGCTGCTCCGCCCCACGACGAAGGCAATTTTGCTCACGAGACGACGATGCATAACTGCTGAGTGGACGCGTTCCTCAGTGGGCGCGTTCGTGCAATGCGTAGGGCGTTTCGCCATTTTCTACCCTTGGAAACGACCAACAGTCGACCTAGGCTCTAGCAAGGACGCAGTTGCAGCGGCCGTCAGGCTCGGTCGACTCCTCCTTGCCTGCTAGAAGCTACAGAGGGGAGGGGCCGACTGCGACGGTGCGACGCCAACCTTTGCTTCGCCGTTGACAAAGCAGATGAAAAAAAACTTCAGCTGGTGTGCTCGCTCAATGCGCAGGGCACTTGGCCATTTTCTGCCCTTAGAAACGACCAACAGTCGACCTCAGCTCTGCTAAGGGCGCAGCTGCAGTGGCTGTCGGCTCCCTGTCTGCTAGAAGCCTGGGAGCTGCAGCGTTGCCAGCTGCTCTGCGTTTGTCATTGCTGTAGTCATTCGTTAGGCGTCGTCACCACCCAGTTGTAAACACTGCTGCCCATTCATTGGTTCATCAGCTACTCCGCTCATACTGCCAAAAAGCTATAGGGCGCTTCAGGTGCTTTGACTGAATCCATAGAAAAGCGCCCAAATTAGACGAAAGCGCCATTTTGAACAGTAAGCAAAGGTTTACAAATTGTACACTCATTTGGACACATAGTGTGTCCATGCAGTGCAAACTGCAGCCACACTCTTCTAATCAGTGAATGTCCATCCTACTCTAACATGGCCTACTCAGCAATCACAAACCTAGGCAATTCTTGGGTCTCATGCCACTAATGTGAAAAGCATTAGGCCTACAAGCCTAATGCTTTTCTGCCTAGCAAAGTTACCTATGTAAATAACCCAGAGTACTTTGGCCTCAGTTTGCCTTGCAACGTTGTGTAGATGTCTTACTCTAACCAGGGCCCAATGCTATGCATTACAATCCGAGGCTGCAAATATCCTAAGGCCTAGGAGTAACCTGTATGTCAAAAACTTTAGAGGCTAGGAGCTAACAAGCTGTAAGGCTTCTATGGGGGGAGGGGTTTGTGTCATGGCATCTTTTATTGTTTCATGTGTGTCTGCACAAATGTCGCTCGGCGGACAAGGAGCCGCTCAAATCGCCATGAGCGGACGCGCCACAAAAAGCTATCTCGCGAACGCTGCTAAGCGGACGCTGCCACAGGACGAGAGTTCGCCTCGGTCGCAATCTTGCACGGTGTTGCCTCCAGCACGGCCGACGGGGCATGGGGAAGATGGGGCAATGAACTGGCAGATAACAACTGCAGTTTCAAACTGCAACGACGCGCTTCTCCACACCGCAGCGAGCGCAGTTCTGCTCATGAGATGATGGTGGCCTAAACATGTTTCTTGGCTAGCAGCTTTGGTCCGGTTCTGGGTCTGAGGTGGCTGTGGGGTGGACACAATCTTCAGCTGGTGTGCTCGCACAATGCGCAGGACACTTGGCCATTTTCTGCCCTTAGAAACGGCTAACAGTCGACCTCAGCTCCACTATGGGCGCAGCTGCAGTGGATGTCGGCTCCCTGTCTGCTGGAAGGAAGGAGCTGCAGCCGACAGAGCAACGCAAACCACGGCTTCACCTCAGGGCAGAGGCAGCTGCTGTGCGTTTGTAGTTTCGGCTTCTTGCCTGCTAGAAGCCAAGGAGCTGCAGCTAACAGCACGAAGCCAACCTAAGCTTTGCCAGCAAGGCAGAGGCAGATGCTGGGCGTTTGTTGTTTGACATAATCGTTGGGCATCATCACTGCTCAGTTCTGAACTCAGCTGCCCATTTATTGGCTCCTTTGCTACTCTGCTCATACTGCCAAAAAGTTCTAGGGCGTTTCAAGGGTTTTGACTGAATGCATAGTAAAGCGCCCTAATTAGACGAAAGTGCCATTTTAAACAGTAGACAAAGGTTTACAAAATGTACACTCATTTAGCCATGCAGTGCAAACTGCAAAACTCTTATAATCAGTGACTGTCCATCCTACTCTAACATGGCTAATCAGCAATCACAAACCTAGGCAATTCTTGGGTCTTATGCCACTAATGTGAAAAGCATTTTAAGCTTACAAGCCTAGAGTCTGCCTAGAATGTCTTACTGAAACCAGGGTCCAATGCATTTCAATCGAAGGCTGCCAAAATCCTAAGGCCTAGGTGTATCTGCATGTCAAAAGTATGAGGGAGGGGTTATGTGATGGCCTATTGAACTTTTACTGTTCCATGTGTGTGTGTGCACAAATGTGCTACTGTAACCAAGTACAATGTAGATACATGGTCTACCAAATTAAGGCATGTTGCATATCAAACAAATCCTCTCAACATTGTGACTTCAATGCAAGCATGATGGGCAATCTCAAGCCCTCACCTCCAGTGCTCTGGTCTACTAATAACTAATCGCCACTGTACGTCTGTCTGCGTCTGTCTGCATATAGCCTAACGCTAATCTAGGTCACGGCGAGCAGGTCGTTGCGCCGAACGGATCGCGCCAAATTCGGTACGGGCGGAAGCGCGGCGAAAAGTTGTCGAGCGAATTTCACTTTGGCGCGAATCGCCCGCGCCAAATTTGAGTTATTTCACTTTTAGGCAAAAAATCCCGCTCTAGCTCAAGCGTGTAATCGTGCGTTCGCCCGAGCGGCCTCCCCGTCCCGTTCGTGCGTCGGTCCGCCAGTCCGTGCGGCCGCGCGCGCACCAGTCAGTGGGGGGCGACCGACGCACGTACATAGGGCCGCTCGCTCGCTCGCTCCCGATCCAGCGCGCCCCCGTCTAATGATGAGAGTGTAGTTACGCCTGCCTCTCCGTCGCATGCTAATGTGTGTATGGGGCCCCGGTGTCTTGGTGTACAGTGGCCCGTGCGCGCGCCCACCGTCCCTTCTCCCAGGCCGGACAAACAACATCTGCTGATGAACATCTAACTAAGACATGTATAGCAGTGCATGCATGCACCCACTGCAGTGCAGTGTACTGGCGGCCACGTGTAGTAGACTTGGACACAGAATGCTTGCCTCCCATTCGCTCCCCTGACAAGGAACCGCTCAAGTTGACTGCCATGAGTGGACGCGCCAAGAGAAGATATCTCGCGAACTCTGCTGAGCGGCTGCTTCCACATGACGAGAGTTCGCCTTTGTTGCAATCCAGTGCGCGCCGACCCTGAGCCTTCTCTCAGGCCAGACAAAGAACCTCTGCTGATGAGTACCTAAGACGCACGCACCCAGTGCATTGGACTGGCGGCCACGTGTAGCAGACTAGTAGTCGTCGCCTCCCATTCGCTCAGTGAACAAGAAACCGCTCAAATCGCCATGAGCGGACGCCTCACGAAAAGCTATCTTGCGAACTCGCTAAGCGGCCACTGCCTCACGACGAGAGTTCGCCTCTGTCGCAATCCTTGCGCATCGTTGCCGCCAGTATGGCTGATGGCATGGGGATTACGCTACGCGGCAGCGAACTGGCGGATAACAACTGCAGTTACAACCACTGACGCGCTCCACCCCCGCAGCGAGGGCAGTTCTGCTCATGAGATGATGATTGCGTAAACATGTTTCTCGGCTAGCGGCTTCAGTCGAGTTCTGCATCTGAGACGACTGCTGAGTGGAAACCTCTTCAGCGGGTACGCTCACGCAATGCGCAGCGCACTTGGCCATTTTCTGCCCTTAGAAACGACTAACAGTCGACCTCAGCTCCACTAAAGCCTGCGCCACAATGCTCCGTCTTCTGGCTTCTGTCTTCTGGCTCTGGCTTTTGGCTTCTGACTCGCCGCACCACAATGCTCTGTCTTCTGTCTTCTGGCTCTGGCTTCTGGCTTCTGCCTCGATTCTAGAATTTTGAATTTGTCCAGAGCCAGAAGAAGACAGGCGTTCAAATACGCGCGCCTTCCTTCGCGCGGAATGGCTTAGGCGCTCCTGCGCGGCGTGCAGTATCGCGTTCTGCACTACAGTACTTAATGCGCTGTAGGACCGCGCGCAATTATGAAAGAGACAGAGAGCTCATTGTGGCGTGGCGATTTGTGCAGAAGCCAGAAGACAGAAGCCAGAGGACAGAAGACAGAGGGCAGAAGCCAGAAGACAGAAGACAGAGCATTGTGGCGTGGGCTTAAGGGTGCAGCTGCAGTGGATGCGGGCTAACTGTCTGCTAGAGCGAGCCGCCACGTCGCCACGAGCGGGCGCGCGATGAAAACGCGCGGCACGGCCGCATTGGGCGGCGTTGCTGCCCACACAGTTGAAAACGCGGCTGCGGCGCGACAGAACTGGCGGATGACAACTGCGGTTACAACTACATATGACAACGGGCTCCTCCGCCCCACTTCTTCTTCTCTGTGGCCGGCCCTGACGACGGTTGCAGACGAGTCGGCAGACGACGCAGGGGCTGAGAGCGTCCGCGCTTGGCGCTATATACTCTCAAACGGCCTGATCCTCCGCCCCACGTCGAGGGCAATTTTGCTCACAAGACGACGATGGCATAAACATTTGTCTCGGCAAGCGGTTTCGGTCCAGTTCTGCCTCTGAGGCGGCTGCTGAGCAGACGCGTTCCTCAGTGGGCGGGTTCCCGCAATGCGTAGGGTGCTTGGGTCATTTTCTGCCCTTTAGAAACGAGCAACACTCGACCTCGGCTCTACTAAGGGCGCAGCTGCCATGGCCTACTCCGCTAGAGCCAAAGACCTGCAGCCAACAGCATGATACCGACTTCGTTCGGCATCGTTGACAACGCAGAGGCAGCTGCTGTGCATTTGCTGTTGCTGTAATCGTTGGGCGTCGTCATCGCCCCAGTTGTCAACTCTGCTGCCCATTCATTGGTTCATTTGCTACTCTCCTCATGATGCCACAAATTCTAGGGCGCTTTAGGGGTTTGACTGAATACCAGGAAACAAATCGGACAACCACGATATGTATGTGCATGATCTGTAATTGCGTTTGTGCCATGTATGTATGCGTGCACACAGATGACAGTGTGCACATCCTAAGCTATGTTTAGCTAGGTCCAGCAAGTGGCCACATCAGCCATGTACTGTAACCCTATAATTAGCCCCCTGGGCATAATTGCACACCCAGGCAATCTTTGGGCCTTTCCATTAATGCAAAAAGCATTGAGCCTGCAAGCCTACAAGGTAACTAACTAAGTTACTTATGTAAATAACCTACTGTAATCTCCACAGCAGTGTGCCTTGCAACATTGTGTAGACGCCTTGCTGTAACCAGGGTCCAATGCTATACATTACAACCCAAGGCTTCTAACATCCTAGGGTCTAGGGGTATGTCAAAAACAACCGAGGATAGAAGCTAATAAACCAACTGTAAGGCTTCTATGTGGGGGGGCAGGGTATGTAATGGTCTACTAACTTTAACTGTTCCATGTGTGTCTGTCTCTGTGCAAAGGCAAAGGTACTACTGTAATCAGGGTACAATGTACATCGTCCACCAAAGTATGGTCTATTGCAGATCAGCTGAATTCTCTCAACATTGTGAATTCAATGCAAGTATGGTGGGCAATCTCAAGCCCTCACCTCCAGTGCTCTGGTC
>JASAMY010001963.1:0-44804 GCA_030248085.1 Paralinhomoeus sp. GSCO2_6
ATACCATCTGGTGCTGTTGTTGATTCTCGGCACCCAGGCTAATGTACGATGCCTCCCAACCGATGCTCTATGGCGCGTGTGTTGGGGGACAGGTGGGACAGTTGGGGCCTTGGGGGATGAGAGACCATGGTTACACAATTGAAGAGTTGTGGAAGGAGTACACAAACCTTTGTGCCTTTCCTTGACTAGTTTGATCACTGCAGAATTCTTGTCTGTGACCAAATTCTTTACTGACAGCCCAAAGCCTCCAGAGAGAATTTCTAGAGAAGTGCCTAGCGCTGCCTTCTCTAGGCCTTGTGAGCTCGTCGCCTCCACACCCACCTGCCGTGATGGTACATGTAGGGTTGGAAATACAGTGAACTATAATAAACATGCATGCACCTCAGCGACTTCCACGTGCAGCACTTTCTTTGTCCTGCAGTCAACCAAGACTTCAGTGCAGAATTTTGCCGAAAATCCGGGGGAATCATACTGGCCATCGGCTGCCACAGACAACTCAGTATCTGCTTTGCTCTCTGCTATGGCCACCGTTCGCGCAATTGACAGGGCAGTACTCACGTTATCGTTTGATTAATTTTAACCATTCAAATCAGAGGTGTACAATTATTATCACAATTCGTGCCCTGCCAATTGCGTCCATTTTGAAACTGAGTCCACATTTCATCCACCGTCGGTTTCAAGATATTCGCTTGGATGCGTTTGTAGGTTGACTGAAACAAAACTTTCGGACACACCTAAGACACCCCCACCCAACACACATACACACGTACCCCCCCCCCCCACAAACGTGGAACAAAAGAATTTTGAAAATTACGATTTGCTATTGGAAATCCGACACATCTGCATAAATTCAAAATAGAATATCGTTGTGCCTGTGCAGACAACCAAGCAAGACTTACAACATTCGTAAAGTCCAGCGAAGCGGCATCACATATTCTCGAAAATTGGGCATACGTACTCCCACAACTGACAACGGATGCCACCAGCGTTGCTGTAGTCTTTGAGATGAACCTACACGTAGCACTTGACTTTCGAGATAAGTGGTGGGCAGGGCACAGGTGCTGATTGGCTCTGCTGAGACGTGTGGAGGGGAGGGGGGTTGACGGTCAAGACCAGAAGCGAGATGAGGTCTTGTGGTCTCTGCAGGTGGGGGGGGGGGGGTTGGCCCATACCTGTAACTGGGGGTTACCCTCCCCCTGTTTTCCAACACCCCCTCTCCCCTCCCCCCCACAGAATTCGGCTGTTTACGCCCCCCCCCCTCCCCACACACTCTTCCAGACCCGGTTACAGGTATGCGTTGACCCCAAATATAGAAAACCGCCAAAATCGCTTTGAAATAGATACTGTTCTGTTCACAATGAGATCGAAATACCGATATTTGGCGTTTCTAACAAGTGGCCAGGGGCGGTTGCTGGTTCCTTCTGAAAAAAACCCAGGTGCATGGGGATTACATGGTCAACCCTCCCCAAGAGTCAAGAGCTCCCCCCCCCACCCACCCAAGACCACATCGACACCAAAAAGGTGGGGGAGCTGGGCGAACCGTTTGTCATCCTCGTAAACTGGAGTATGTGGGTACCATCGCCCACGATGACCCTTCTTACAACTCCAGGCTGCGAAAACGGACATCTGTCCCAGTTCCTTCTTGAAAACTAGTTCTTCCACTTTAGCGCTGCAGTCGCGCTCCATGCAAGTCCTACAACAAAGCAGCTTTGTTTTCTACATTTTCATTCTTTTGACACACACAACCGATCTAGGAAAAAAATTCGGCGGGCGGCAAGATTGTTTTTGCAAAAAAAAAACAGCTACTGCTGACGATCAGCACACCACAAATGGCGCTGCAGGCGAAATGTTCACGCTGATCAGACATACATTCTTCTCAAAAAAGCGCCGCATGCAAATTTTTGTTGATTTAGGTACATGTACTCTCAGGAGAATTTCGGGGGGAGGGGGAGGGGGACTGCGTGTCCCTTGGCCACCCCTAGATTCTTGAACACATACACCTCTACATAGGCAGCATTCGGCATCACACGAAAATCAGGCATCTCACTTGAATAGTTTCCGCAACTGTTCCACTTCCACGACGATCCTCTCTTTCTCAAACAGTGTTTGCTCCACTTCCTGAGAGCTGCTACCAGCACCAGCAGATGATGACTGAGCATAATCAGAAGTAGACTGCTTCTTCACGCCTGGACCGCTGCTGCTGCTCAATTGGCTGGCCGATTTCTGTGCTGGAGATTGAGTCAACGATTCCGACCCTGAATCACCTATTTTCTCCAACTTCATGCATTCAAAGTACTACGTCAACATGCGCAAACGCGATTATGCAAACACTTACAATCCTACCAGTATGCACTGCAAGCGGCACAGCGTTTTTTGGCAGGGTGCGTCCAACCAATAGTTCGGGGGAGAAGTGGTCCTCACAAACTGCCGGCTTCGAAGACCTGGCCTTCCAAATCAGCTCACTGTCCAAATTCAGACGAATGCACCACCGATCTACAGCTTCCCTTTCCACAGGAAACCCAAACAGTCGCCGCCTCTCGCCTTTCACCGTCAAATTCCACCTCTCCTTTCCGCACACGCAGCAGTTGTGCGCCTTCATTCAGGGTTGCACTTGCATAGCAAATTTGATTGATTTTTTTACAAAAACTAAAAATAAATTGAAATTGTGCAACCCTGCCTTTAGAGAATACACAGATTCATCCATTTATGGGTCCAATTTTTCGTTCTTCTATTCCAGTTGAAAAAAGAACGACAATATTCGTCTCTCCAACAGCTTTCTACGTTCACAAAACTGCGCGACTGGGACAAAAGACGGCGTGACATGGGAGCGCGAACGCAAACACACTAAAATAAAGCAAAATTATCCACCTTCGGCGTTTCCGACGCCATTTTGGTGCAGCGTGTTGTACGAAACAGTAAAAACACGCCATGAGCAAGCTAAGCAAGCCGATAAGATTACGGTACTCTTCGATTTTAAATTTCGGAGGTTTAAGTGGAAATATCTCGAAAAACTTAGAATTAAGTTGGAAAAGTAAGAACGGGACGTGACTCCCAGGGGTGTCCCGCAGCTGACCATATCATTATCTCAAAAATTTTGGAAACTAGAGCCCCCCCCTTTAAGGATAGGCCAGCCGTTGACGCACAAGGCAGAGGGAGTGGTTAGGGTGGATTTATACTTCGTTTCGTAGCGGCAACACGAAACAGGGTACGCCATAACCGTTTCGACCGTTACGTCGCGGCCATAACTGTCTCGTGTTTCGTTTTTACCGTATCCCTCGTCGCGCACCAAAACACTCATTTTTTTCTGTGGCTTGGCGTTAACTAAAACACACGACCAACACGACCACCACGACCACCACGACCAACACAAGCCTAAGCCGAAACCTAAGCCTAAGCCTAATAATAAGCCTAAGCCTAAGCCTAAGCAAAAGCCTAAGCCTAGGCAAAAGCCTAAAACTGCGCCTAAGCCTAAGCAAAAGCCTAAACCTAAGCCTAAAGTTTTGGTCGTGTTGGTCGTGTGTTTTAGATGTGAGATTAGATTAGATTTTAGACGTTTAGAAAAAATAGAAACTGTGTGAACTTCCCGATATTTAATCAAATATAGCTAACCCGAATCCTTCTGGCCGACGGGACTGCCGTCGAAGCCGAGCTCTAGCGCAAAAAGCTTGCCAATCTCGAGCCAAGCGTTGAGGTTGGCGTCTCTGTCGTGGTGCAGGGCGTCGAACAACTTCCAGAGGTGCTCGTGACGGCGAACCTCTTCTATGAGCCGCTCCTTCCAATCTTCTGACATTTTTTTGGAAAACAACCGCGTTTTGACGCCAATTTAACAAAAATGTTGACGACCGAAACACTCAAAAATTCCAACACAAACGGAACACGTGTTTTGTTTCGCTCGTTCAAATTTGCGCGCGTTTGTAACACAATTTTTTTGATTCGATTACCGTGAGTATAAATTAAGACCGTAACGAAACGGGCGAAACTGTCGCGCGCGACAAAACGAAACGAAGTATAAATCCACCCTTAGCCGAACTCACACGGCTTGCGGGACATTCTGTGTGACATTCTGCGTGCCATTTTAGTACAGTACGTGCCGCATTGCGCCAGTTTGCCCAATCAACGCCTCATGTACCGCCTCTCTGACGCAATCGGACGAACGCATAACATTTTAACTGTACACAGTCCGAGACTGGGAGCGGCGACTAAGTTAGTAGAATTATTTAGGTATTACTAAATAAAAAATGCAAGTAAAAATTTGTAAAACGTTAACCCATAAAGCGTGACTGCCATGACCCCCATGACCCCACCGTGACCCGGTCCTTCGCTAGCAAAGGTTGTTAAACTAGGAAGGGTGTGGGTTAGAAAGGGTTAGATATGGAAAGCAAATTTGGCATGACTACCCAAATTAGAGAAACATGCATTTCCAGTTAAGATATGGAAAAGGGCCAACGTTAAATAACCTTATGCTTTTTCCAAGTAAAACCTTATTACTAGAGGTATTGGTATGGATGGCCTGTTCTAGTTTAATAAAGTCTAGCCTAGCAAAGCCAAAGCAAGTCAAGCCTAGTAAAGTGATTGATTCTGCTATGTGTTTCACTAGCAATACCAAACAAATTATTTCAGGGGACAACATGACCTCTTCCAGCTTCTATGGCAAGATACATAAAGCACCCTTGAACAAGTCACAATCTTGAGTGCCTAGTTGTGCTAGCATAGAAAAGAACACTGGTTTATGATTTATCTATCTATCATCACTCTTCATTCTAGTCCAACTCGGCAAGTGTCCAAACCAAAGCTCCATTTCTTCCTCATTTACTAGTTTAGCAGATCACTACTCTATCATCACTCTTCATCCCATTCTGACTGAGCAGATTTCCTAACCAAGATGCGCTCTTCTGGATAAGTGTAGATGCACATCAAATACAAAATGCATCAGGCGCTTTTTCTAAATGGAGTGTGCTTTGCTAGTACAGAAATATGTGGTAAGGGGAAGAAAGAGTGTAGTCGTTCACCTCTATACTATGCCAGGTTTGTTGAACTAGAAATGGGCCTGAGCATTACTGTGCTTCTTTAGGTAATGCAAGTTGTTATTTAATGTCACACCTTTCCAAGTGTTATCTGGAAATGCATTTATGGTTAAATTGTCCATAGAATTTTGGCAGTCATCGTAAGTTTCAAAACCCTTTCTAACCCTTTCAAACCCTCAACAAAGCTAGTTTGGAAATCTGTCTCAGGCAAGACACAGCTAACCAAAACAAAACGAGTCGTCATGGGGTGGGTCACGGGCCCCTTGATATGAAGTGTAGTCACGCTTTATGGGTTAACTGACATTCAAAGTGTTATAATGGCGAGCAAAGGTTGACATTGACGTGCCACACATTACTAAATGTTCAAATTAAAACACCTTTTTAACGTTCTTTTAAACATTTTTCGTCTACACTAGCTTAGACGACGACGCCAAATTGATTGTGCAACTGTTTGTAATGCACTGCCTTTGTGTGCAGTGCAACTTGCGATAATGTTTTCATTGGGTTTTGGTTAGGCACTATGTTCCATAAACTTTACAGTATGCTGATTCAATAGTGCCCCGCTTTTTAGATTTAATTATCTAAAAAAAAACAGTGGCACACTCGGTGTGTGCTGCATATTCAACGTGAGAGAAGGAGCCGTGTGAAGGCGCTTCTCGGCCAAGGAACGAACACTGAACAATGACGTAATCATATGCGCTGTGAAGATGGCTGCGATTCCGTTGTCGTCTCCAAAACTCTCTCACGCTCGGACCTTTCAGGCGTGGACGATCTCTAAATTTCAAAGATCCATTCACAGGCCGCAAACGGATAAAGCGCACACTTTTATCTAGTCTCTTCATGTGGAGTCAGACTCAGAAAGAAGATTCGAGCATTTGGATTGAAGACCGTAAGTGTTTGGCTTCCTCTAATCAAGAAAATGGTTCTTTGAGAAACCATGACTCATGAGACTCATGACTTTGTCTCATTCAAATCAAAAATCAAATCATTGTTTTTTTTTCAATGCTCGAACTAGAAACGAAACCTGCAATACCAGTATCTGGCCCAGTCTGAACTGAAGGTTAGGTGGTGGTAAATGGTAAAGGTAGAGTTTATGAGAGGGGAGCGTTCATTTTTCAACGTACCCTCCACTATGGGCGCTTATTAGAGGTGGGGGGGGGGGGGGGTAATGGATTTACGGTTACGCTAACATGCATTTTTTACACCGGTACAATTTTTTTTAAGAGGGCAAACTGAACGAAGATGATGAGAGGAGCGCTGCTTCTTCTTATTTTAGCGTTGGCGCTGGATTCGGGTGAGTTACTGTGTAGTAGTATCTACAGTAGAAGTCTCGTGCATGGTCTAATACCATGAATCCTGCAATAGTGCCCCGAGGGCACTATTATTTCAACCTCTCCTTACCCGGGGCACTATTGGAGGAGGGCACTATTGGAGGGGGGAGCTCTATACTTTCAACCTAAAAACTTTAAATGGCGATGGTGATTTCGTTGTCAAAATTGACGATTTTTTGGTGGTGGTTAATACGCATACATTTACACCATTTACATTTGTAATCATACTGACAGACGCCCCTCGCACCATCAGTGGCCCCCTGGCAAGGAGAGTTGAAAGTATACTGTCACAGAGGCACTACTGGCGGCATTGCATTGTAGCAGGTTCAAAATGCTCGAAAGCAACCCAAAATAAGTTGAAATGCTCGAAAGTTGCCCAAAACCTCAAAATTTTCCTGTTAAAAAGTTGGAAATCTGTACCCCCTCCCAAAACCAAATCATGGCTACGCCACTGTACAGCACAAGCGTAAAAGAGTAATTCATACAGTAGGGAATCATTGATGGGCAAGTGCGCTGGGTCAGAGTCGGTGAAATATACCTTGAAAGAATTTCGGGTTCTTCAAGACATCATCTGATGCCTCAAACTATGAGCATATAGAGAATTCATGTTGATACTGATTGAAGAGGACGGCCGTCAACGGCCCGCAGGATGCAGCGTGCTGCATACCCGTATTTTTGCCGACACTTCTGGCCATATTCCTGGTTATTACCTAATTCAGGATAAATGCTACTCTTGCCATGCCAACGACTGAAGCTCACTGACACGGGTAAACTTGAATTATAAGCATTATGCACATCTCAGTGTACGGTTTAGTAATTCTCGGCGGCACTGAATTAAAATGTTTAACTGAACTTGTCAGACGTTTGTCCATGCAAAGCGTTGGCGGCTGAAGCGAATTTGTAATACAAATGACAGTCTGATTTGGGTAGCAGTTTGATAGTTTAAAAACCGCAACTGTTAAGTGCGACCGTTAATTCAACTTTTTCCTAACTGTCAAGTCCCAATCATCAAGGTTGTTTTGCCAACGGAGTCATTGAAATTGTTGTCGTTGAAATGAATACCTTTGGCTGCGTTGCTACCGTTATTCTGTTGTTGGCTGCCCATGCCAATTTCGGTGAACCTACGTATCCTCTTTTCCACAGTATCAAACATAACAATACTAAAATGTGTGCTCAGCACTCTGAAATCCTTTGAGAACATGTCTTTTCGATGTTATTATTGTACGTGGAAGTTAATAAAATTCCTAAATTGAGGCCACCTACATAGTTGCCACATTGCCATAGAACATTGCATGCTGAATCCAAATTCAAAATAAAATTTGTTCAGTCGCCACTGCTGACGAAGCCGATGCCACCGATGGGGAACGGTTAACGCGCAGGGAGCCAGTTGGTGAGGCCTCGCCAAGTCAGGGCTTCGTCCACTGCGACACTCACACTGGCAAGGGACAGGTTGCCTGCGAGAGACGTATGCCCAGCTGATGTGCAGCCGGCATGGATGGCCGTTGAATGACGACTGCGCAACAGGCACTAAGGAGTGATACATACATTGAAGGAATTAACAGTGTACTGGGCGTCCGAGTTACATACACAGCGAAAGAAACATGTAAACAACTTCGAACTTTTTAAGACAACGTCTCAATCGAGCAATGCATGGACAAGATTGCTTTGCCTCATTTATAGGTGACACAGACGGCGTAGGTACAAAGTTGTTTCTATTGCAAGATGAAGTGTTTGCATAACGTTTTGATTTATTGGAACGATTTTCCCGATATTCTAAAAGTACACACCTATTGCCGTAAACCCTATAATTAGCACCCCCTATAATTAGCACCCCCCCCCCCCTATAATAATACATTCTCCCAAGACCACTTTGAGTTAATAAGCCCCCCCTATAATTACGCCCCCTCCCTAAATGGACCATCGTCTAAAAGGCACCTGTTCCCATGTCTGGGTGTATGTATGGTCGCGTATGTGTATGTATGTACACGTATGTGCATGTGAGACTGTGTGAGAGTGTGTTAGAGTGTACCAACGTGTGTGCACAGCGCCTTTTTCCCTTAAAAATCGCCTCCACGCGCCTTTTTGCCCACACATCTTCCCACTCATCGACACTTTCAGTTTATAAGCCCCCCCCCCTATAATTAGCCTTCTCCCCCTATAATTATACACCCTCCTAGAACTCGAACGAAACAATTAGCCCCCGGGGGGCTAATTATAGGGTTTACGGTACATTACATTACCGTACAGTACATTCTATGTGAACAGAAAATATCGGGCGACAGGCAGCAAGCAGGAAGAAACTGTAAATTGGTCCGAGACAAGGCCGACTTTCGCTTTGGCTCGTTCGACGTTCTCAAATTGGACTGTATGTATCGTTTGCATGGAAAACTGTTGTGGCGAAATTGAAAGGTCGAGTTTTCAGCTTGCAATATATGCATGGCAAAGCATTTATGCATCGATCACACGAAGCTCCATGCGGGTGCCGATATACCACTACCAGAGCGCGAATAATGAGTGATAAGAACATACAGGTGACATCCAATATCGTATGTAGATACCCTGGTAGATACGTGTCTGCCAGTAGTGCACCACCCCTCCCCTTCAGTGCACAACAGTGCTGACTTCAAGAAGGGTCCATGGCACGTACCGCACCCTACTATAAATTCGTTGGGAAGAAAAGTAGTTTAGTGTTATGCCCATCATTCAGGCAATTATGGCGACATTCAAGCCATTAGTATCGGTAATGCGTGTAGCTGAACTTTCAGGGACATCGATGAAAATCAGCCTCATTGTTGGAAGCGCCTAGAAAGCACTACAAGATTGGACTACATTTTCCGCAAACTTTACATCTTGCATTGCAAATGTTAAAGATTGAAACTACGGAAATCGTGTCTCGTAAACCAGAAGCAGATATATGGTGGCCCATAGCACTATTGTAAGCACAATTTATTAGGAACAAGTACTTATACCTGCGCCTACACTATGTACATGTACATGTAGTTCCACAGCATAGTGTCAGCCTGCTCGCTAAAAGCGTATCGCCATACAGTATCGTTGTTGTCTCGAGTCGCGCTCATTATCCTGGCGCCCGCCCTTTAGCCCCTCACCGCCCCCCTCTCTTTCAGTTCAGGTCGTCCATTGTCGTCTCGGGGTCTCCCCCAAGGCTCGACGTCGGCGGCGTCGTCGTCACCTTTGGCAACGCTGGCGCGTTAATTTGTCGCAGCGCGACTCCGCTCTCTGCCGCCGCCGGGTGGGCTCTTGCCCGCCTCTTTGCCTTGCCTGTGGCGCGCGTCGCCGCAGCACTCTCACTCGGTCACTCATTCCCCCTCGTCGCGAAGGACGCCTTCGCCTTCGAAAGCCAGCGGGCCTGCTTCTTCTTCTGTCAACACACGCCGCCTTTCCGCCTATTGTACAGCTGGCTGGCGAGCGGGGGACCAGTTGGCTCTCGGGAGCGAAGAGGGCCGCGCGCTGCCGCGCGATTGACGCGCCGCACGCAGCCCCCGTCGACGTCGTCCTCGGTCTCAAGCGAGGAGGCAAGAGAGGCCCAAGCAGCAGCAGCAGCAGCAGCTATGCGCAGCAGCGCCTCGCAGCGGACGCCCGTCTGCGCGCCCGAGGCCCTTCAACTTCACAGATTAGACCTGGGGAACACGACGACGTTCCTCCCCGCTCGTCACCGGGAAGAGAGGGCGGAAGAGCCGACGACGCCAGAAGACGGCCGACAAGTGAGCAACGGGGCCACGGAAGAGGTACATATGCACATTGTACATACAGTGTACAACGTGTATGAATGCATACGCACTTGCGTGTGTACATGCACGCACATTGTATCCACGTGTGTGGGTGTGGACATATGTGCCACGGTCTACAACAATGTATACACTTGTGAGTGGCATTTCGTTTCTTTCTTCTCGCGTACTTTGTCCTTCTCTTTCTTTGACCTTAAGAAGTGGGAACAGTGTGTGGCTCTAGAGCGTAGAATAAATGTTTGCCAAATGAAAACCTTTCGCGTCGCTGAACTGAGCGTTTCCGTGGAATCTCAGGTTCGATTCAATCAAGGAGAGGAGACAATGTTATGTATGCATGCTAGAGACATGGTACTTTTGGGGCACGAGTACAGAACGATGTCGGCGGTAAATGTTTCACAAAAGTAACAAATGCAACCGATCTTTCTTCTGCATTATTTAGTTTCCTCGGCGTCTGCAATTTTGTATGACGAGCGTCCTCGGCGTCTGCAATTTCGGAAGTCTTCTGGGAGCGGGGCAGATGAATGGGGGGCGGGGGGGTGGTGGGCGGTTACAATATTTCAGACTATGGAGGGCAAGAACAATTGTGCACCCATTGCTCTATCTCCTGTCTCTTTGACCCCTTTTTTGGAGCGTCACACTCACCATCAAAATAACAAGCCGTACATCCTCCAATATTGCCCCCTGGGCACTATACTTTCAACCTCTCTTTGCCCGAGGGCACTCTTGGAATTTTACAACGATTCTTAAGTTCGATTCATTAATGGGTGTATACCTGTAGCTGTGTACACACCAGTTATACATAACTACAGCTTGATTTGTTTCCCTGGATAGCGCAAATCGTATCACACTTGCGGCACTTGTGAGGGTGCACTGTTTATTGGAGGATTCACGGTAACCTCGCTTGCGTCTCAGGAGTCGGCCTCGTCGAGCATGCGCTCCAGCTCGGACTGCACCGCGCCTCTGGCTCCCAAACTCAGCTCCGGAGACGACTGCCACCGTACGCGGAGCGTGGACCACCACCACCACCATCACCCTCACCATGCGCACCACCACTACCACCACCACCCCTCCTCGAGGGACTCTCCCAACCAGTCTTCGGTTGCAGAAGCGGAGCAAGAAGAATACAAGCCGGGGCCCTTCCGGAAGGCGGTGCCAGCCATGTCCCTGGGCATGGCCTCGTTCTGCTGCTGTCTCAACTTTATACTGCCCGGATCGGGTGGGTGATCAAGAGGGGGGGGGGGGGTGTTGATGTTCTTGGATTAGGGGCAACACTAAGAGACAGTCAATGGCCCAGAGAGTCGCATATTTATCCGATGATATTCGGAAGAACGCAATCTGTAATCCGGGGCAGAGACAGCACGAGAAAATACAGGGAAATTGACAGGGAACTTTCCATCAGTGGATCCATTAAGAATCGAACCGTGAGGCGTGAACCATACGTGCCATAGGCCGATTCTCTACCAGTATTTCTGTGCCGGTGTAACGCAAATCGCACGGTCTACTTCTTCCCCCAGAGGCACCATTAGAGGGGGGTACTATTGGAGCATTTACGGTACCACCACCACCAGCAACACTCCAGGCACCCTCTGCTCCGCATTCTCCGTACTGAACAACGACGCGAGCACGGAGTACGGGGAGCGAAAGTGGCGCGCCTTCCTGCTGAACACGCTGGCCGCCCTGCTGCAGTTTCTGCTGGCCTTTGCGCTGGTCGGCTGGCTCTGGTCCATGGTGTGGGGCGTGATCTTTGTCAACCTGGCGCGCAAGTGGTGGATCAGCGATCTGGCGCAACGAGACAGGACCACCGCAAGGCTGCTCTGCGTCAGACTCTAGAGAACCAGTGGACCAAGGTGTACAACTCCAGCCAGACTCCTTAGGTGTCGATGATAGAGGCGGTACAAGACCTGGTGTTCTTGGACGCGACTTGAGTTGCGTAATGTTGAAACGATGTACACCCTGAATCTGCCCCCAGAATTGAAATTTAAATGGGGAATGGCGAAAGAAGAAGGACTGATGGAATCGTTTACGATAATTCAGTTGACCCACTAGTGCATTGATGAAATGGTTTAGAGAAAGTTGCTTGCGGCTCTTTCAAGAAACGCCAAAGCTCACACAACCCACCCAAACAACAGATTAACTAAAATGACCCAAAGTTTCAGTTTAACTAAAGTTTTCTTTGAGTTGTTTCAGTTGTACCATAAACTTTCTAATGTGCTCGTCCCGTACAATACTGCTCCTGTGCCAAACAAAACAACTTGCATACTAAACAGCTACCGATGATTCATGGTTTACTATCGCTTGCATTTGCCCAACTATGGAAGCTGACTTTTGAGCATGTGTTTTTTGTGCAATTTGGCTTCATCAAATGGCATCAGATCAGCACATCGTTTCAATGAACCTGCAATGCAGTTTCGGAGATGTATTTAGGTGCAATGGAACGTTATATTTGTCGCAATCTCGTCGCTGTATCAGCTGTTGTGCTTCAACCGCGCTGACGCAAACGCTGCACATTATGAAATGCGAATCGAAGCATCTATTTTGCATAACTGTCGCTTAAATGTGTGCTGTTGCGCTAAACATTTCACAGAATATGGTCTAAGAGTTACTGTGATGTTGAAACATATCGAAGTGAACGGGGTTTCTAAAACTTTGAGCAGAGCAATGTAAAACACTTCGGTTGCACTACTGTATGGTTCTAAACTGTCCAATGGCAGTTACATGGCAGTACAATGGCACAAGAGCACTTTTCATCAAACTTGATGCAGACGTTTTCCAATAATGATAACCAATAGTGGTTAACAATATTAATAATAAAAATGCTTACCAATGATATGCATTGGTTGCCAATAAGAATAATACTGGTTACCAACCATCATACTTTCGAATAGCGCCCCATAACTGCTGCGATTGCTGGATACCTACTTACTTTGAAATATGGACCCCATCTTCAGGACATGTTTGGAACGTTGTGCAGTGATGTGTGTGTGTGTGTGTGTGTGCGTGCGTGCGTGCGTGCGTGCGTGCGTGCGTGCGTGCGTGCGTGCGTGCGGGCGTGCGTGCGTGCGTGCGTGCGTGCGTGCGTGCGTGCGTGCGTGCGTGCGTGCGTGCGTGCGTGCGTGCGTGCGTGTGTGCGTGTGCGTGTCTCATTCAAGGAATTCACTGCTCAATGACCGACACCGTTATGAATTGCCTATTCGTTCGTTGCTTGAACATTTGGCTGGAATAGAGCATCAACTGTATAGGTGTGTGACCGATATATATATATACATATACTCATATACATACATACGTATGACGACTCATATACATACGACTCATATACATACAAAGAACTGCTTGCTTGGGAGTCTCTCTCGGTGTGTGTGTTCTTCTTCGGTCCTTGGCATGGACTTATTGCTGATGCTTGAGCAGTTGCTTGAAGTGCTCCGGTCGTATCTTCATGGTGACAAACTTGGCGCTCCTGTAGTGCGAGGCGTCTTTTTCTTTTGGCAGCCAAATCATGCCGGTCGGATATTTAGTCTTGCAGTCCTTGTGATATTTACCGGTTTGCATGGCCGAAGAGCAGCTCTTGTACCACCAGCCCCTGTAAACGCCTCTCCGCTTTGCCCCGTACCAATTGCTTTTGACCGTCGGCGGTAGGTAAACTGGTTTCGTTACCCATAGTATACTTTGGCGCAATTGTTGGCAGCGTAGGCGTCTTTGTCGAGGTCCCTCGCGGAAAACTGCGCGTTGTTGTTCAGCGAAAAGGCGTCCCCGCAGTTGCCGCCCTCGTACTTTGCGAAGTGTACCTTGTAGTAATGGGCTCGGTCCTCCACCTAAAGTTGTTGTTGTTGTTGTTGTTGTTGTTGTTGTTGTTGTTGTTGTTGTTGTTGTTGTTGGATTAGGAGCAACGCTAGGAGGCCGTCAATGACCCATATACGCATACCCGTCTAGAGCCGTACAATTATAGCCAAAGACATTCGTAATACTTAGTGCCATCCGTCATCTAGGGCGGCGACGGCACGAGAAAATCCATTGAGAGGCAAGTCCTCGATCTAGTGGATCCATCAAGAATCGAAACCGGAACCGCGCGCACCTTGAAGTCGCTGTACTGGGCGTGCAGCGGCTTGTCGTCGCAGTAGCGGAGGTCGAAGCGCAGTCGCTGCGCCAGCACCTGGGGCCGCGTCAGCGCGTGCATGCGCTCCAGACCGAGCCAGTGGTCGGCGTAGGTCGAGCCGAAGCCGTCCGCGTACTCGTCATAGTAGCGGTTGTGGAAGCGCGTCTTGGCGCTCGAACGTCTGTGCACAGTGGTGAATCGCAAACGCGTTGTGGGGCTGTGGCGTAGTCCGCCAGGCGTTGGATTCCTGACCGCGAGGTCGGGGGTTCGATTCCTTGCTGGGCAAAACTACGGCAACCCCATTGGGCAAGGGGTTTAAAAAACAACACAGCTCCGGTTTCTGGCTGTACCGTGGCTTCGGCCAAAAATCAGTGCCAGGTGGGGGCCCACCTTGTCTCTCGCTCGACAGAACAGGTATGTACGGTATGTATATACGGCGCCGCCCTGTGATCTTGTGATCCAGTTTACGGCCATTGTGCTGTGTCGGTGGTTGTCGTCAAAATAAAGTTGTTTTAAGTTTTATCTCGTCTCCACGCATCTCTGCACACTTAGGGGAGCAGCGGCGGCAGCAAGGGAATAGTATGGCCTCTGGCACAAGAAAGAAAACGTTTGAGAGCGAGCAGCTCAGTGGTAAGGCGTCGTCTTACCACGCTCACGGTCGGGGGTTCAACTCCCTTCCACTGAGGTCACTGAGTTACTAATCCACTTGGGCAGAAGGATGAACGCTCTCATTGCCCACAGTGTCGGGTGGCTCCAGGGTTTCGGTCCGAAATCCGTGCCAGGTGGCCAGACCACCTTCCCTCCCGGGCGAAAGCACGTCGTGTGTGGACACACACTGATATTCGCGCTTGATGTTTGTGTTGGGATTGCGCCAAATAAACTACTTTTTGAACCGTCTACTTTTGCTTCGCCCTCCGGTATAGTTCTCAGTAACAGCTGTCGGTTGGGGGCTTCACAATCCGTTGGTGGGAACCGTGGACCCGGGTTGGCCACCGCAGTTGGCGTACCTACGGGGTGGGGAGGTAACATTGCAAGTCGGCGGTGACAGGGGTCGGTGACAGTCTGCAGTGGGGCCGAGAGCTGGCGCCACCTCATGAGCAGGGTCCATCCGCCTCCGTCCTCGTCCATGTCGCAGAAGGCCCAGACGGGCCGTCGGTCCACGTAGATGGTGTAGCGGCCGCTGACGGCCGACGGCTCGGCCAGCTTGATGGAGGCGCAGTCCTCGTTCAGGTCCGCCGAACGCAGTGGGATCGCCGGCTGAACGTGGCACACAGTGACACAGAATACTTTACACTGTGGGTGGATACCCAGTCCAGTCATACCTGTAACTGGGGGGGTGGTTGGGGGGGCTTTGGGGGCCCCCACTAGTTTTTCAACCACACCCCAACTCCCCCCCGACCCCCCCCCCCCAGAATTTTCCCAAAGGATTTTCGTCATGTCTAAAACGATAAATGTGGGTAACTGTTGGTGTTTTTCAGTGCTTTTCAGTGTTATATGACCATAAAACAGCTAAATAACACTTTTTACACCCATTTTATACCCATTTTAGACCAAAAAGTACCATTATAACTCAAACAATGGCCAGCTACCCCCCCCCCCACTTTTTGCTCCGGAGACCCCCTCCCCCAAAATCGGCCAGCTACCCCCCCCCCCCCACTCTGCCAGACCCAGTTACAGGTATGAGTCCAGTAGTACGGCGCCCTATTGGTTTCCACCATCGAGGGTGCGGACACGATGACAACGCTTGACAGTTTCTTCGTTGCTTCGGCAACCAACAGTCACGGGTTGCAAAAAACAAACAGGAACCTGTTCGAAGGTGCACTTGTCCCCTTCCCCACAGGTGGTGCCAACGGGGCAGCAGGTCTGTGACTTGGCGCAGCACACTGCGCCCCGTATGGGACAGCACTGCTCTCCGCACTGCGTGTGCGCAGCGACGCAGGCCTCGGCATGAGTGCGTTTCTGAAACTCGCTGCGATGTCTATTGACCACCGCACAGTTCATTTTGCAAATTTATTTTATTTTTTTTTAGGCTTGCAAATGGCTTGTTGCACGGTTCATTCTCCATGGCTGTATCATTTCGCATTTTGTATTGTGACTCCACCGATTTGGGCTCAGTAGCGGCAATTGCAGTAGACGCTTGTGCAGTAGGCTCGGCTTTGCTGGGCTGTTTGGCTCCGTGCAATTGCGGCGCTGCCGACAACAGTGCGACGAAAGCGACCGCAAGCGATTTCATTCTATTCTCAATTCTCCAGTGACTTTTCAGCGAATGATCGAGAAACGGCTTCTGGTTTGTGGCTGAGAGAAAAGGGGGTGCGCACAGCTGTAAAAACTGTCAATTTGGTTTGAGCTTCTCGCTATCGCTTCACTGAGCTATTCGCGGTATCATTGCGGGTGTTTGTCGATTTGTTTGACTAAGAACAGCTGTGCTTTCGCTAATTTGGACTGGGGTCGAAAACGGTGCCAGCAACTATAGTTAAAGTGAACCGGTATATCTAGCAATTTAAATGTATTGAATTGGCTTTTCTTAAGAATTAAAACAAGCATCCACAAGGATATTTACCGAATTAAATTTAAGACGAAGCTGCGGCCGAGTGGTTTACCATTCTTGCACGCGCCCATTAGAGCCAGTGTGCAACGTTTCTGGCTCTGGGCAACCTCTACAGCTGCATTCTAAAAAAATGATGCATTCTCTGGTAAACAGTTTGATTGATCACGGTTGGACGGTAGGAGAGAGGTTCTGCTTCTTGTTTGTGAATGCGTGTGTGTGCGTGCGGAGATGGGGGTTGGTTAGAGAATACATTTTGAGTCCACTGTAGTCTTCGACAATACGTTTGGTAGTTGGGAGTTGGGACCACTTTCAAATCCCAATCCTGGAGGCGGCAAAGCTACAGCTGTTCTTACTCAAACAAACCGACCAACACCCGCAATGATACCGCGAATACATGTAGCATAGCGCAGTGAAGCAGTAGCGAGAGGCGCCCAATTTTGCCAGTTTTTGCAGCTGTTCACATCCCACTTTTGCTCGGCGACGGCTCAGAAACCGTTTCTCGATCAATCGCTGCAAACTCACTGGACAATTGGCGGCTTTGGCGCACTTTTGGCGGCTGTTGCGCAGTTGGGCTAAAGCATTGGCTCCAAACCATACATGTAACCGGGTTTTTGAAGTGGGGGGGGGGGGTCTGAGAGACTTCTGGGGGGGCGTGGGGGGGGGGGTACTCAGATTTGAAGAGGGAGGGGGTCCCAGAAGGGAAAAAAATGTTCCAAAATAGTGTCTAAATAGGCACTTTTCAGTCAAAAATTGGTCAAAAATGACTTAAAATAGTCTATAAATAGCATTATTTAGCTGTTTTAAGGCCAAAATACACGGAGAAAGGCAAAAAGTACACTACTTTGTACAATTGTTGGCAAGTTGGAAAACTTCAGGAAAATTCTGGGGGGGGGGGTCTGGGGGGGGCTGGGTAGGGGTAAAATTCTGGCTGGGGGGCGGGCACCCCCCCCCCCCCAGTTACATGTTTGCTCCAAACCACAAGGTGCGGGGTTCAATCCTCAGCGTGGCAAGACTGCCAAAAACAGTGACCCGCTTGGGCAAGGGGCTCACGCCAAAACTGTGCCCCCTGATCGTAGTTCTCATTGAGACAATCGGTCTTGTAGGCAGAGGTAACCAAGGACCCATGCGGTCCCCCTCTCGCCTGAGACTTCGTCTCGAAATTCAAAAAGAAAATTGGGAGTAAAATGAAATCGCTTGCGTCACTTCCATCGCACTGTTGTGGCAGCCTCGGAATCGCATGGAGCTAAACAGTCCAGCAAAGTCGCGCCTACCGCAACAGTCTAATAATGCATTCCAGTGATTTTGCAACTTATAAAGTTATAATCGCAAATTCTGTTACCATACCTTCAAAACACGTAATTGAGCGTGTTGCGCAATTGGGGAAAGGGTCATTCTTCGCCCACACCGTCGCACAAAGCACAGACAAGCGCGTCTAAAGTCACCACGTCAATGCTAGCCGAGAAAATACTCAGAAGCATGCCAAGCGCGAGAGTCGAACCACCGGGCTCGCAGGTGGCGACCGCTTCGCCACGGCGAACAGTCAGAAACTGTGGGAAAAATGAAGGTCAATGCGGCAGCAGCAGCAAAGCACCGCTCTGCGGACGCTTCCAACCAACAACAAATTAATGTATTTAATTAATTAATTAAATACAAATCGCGACTTGCGAAAGCGTCCGCACAAGAGGAATCACTGGGGTTTTTTTTTCCGCGCCTAGCAAACGCATAAATACACGGTAGTATACGCTGCCTAAATTACAGGTAGATTAATGGCAACAACACAATGTCAGCCGCACGTTCACGCACAAATTCGTAAATCCTCACTAGTTTATTTAAAGAACAAGTCGTAAAGAACAAGTCACTAGTTTATTTACCACAAGGGTACACAATTTCAAAATTGATTGAAACATTTCCAGCGCTTACAATGCAATTTACTGTTATTTCGAGGATTTACGCAACTGTTTACACGGCAGCTGCGTCACTTCATGGCAACCATAAACACGAATACCTCGAACCCAACATAAGCAAAGCATAAGTAGAGTGGGATTTTGTAAGAAACGAAGGGTGTATCACGCTTCGGCGAAGGTAGCAGTAATAAAACTCCATCAAAGCACATTAAACCTCCAATGAAGCCCCACTCAGCTAGCTGTTGCAGGCAATTTTGCGCCTGGGGCGTTATTGAAGGGTAGGTACACGCTACACAGCGACACAAAAATTTCGCCATTTTGTTTAGAAAACAACGTCGAATTGCACTGGCCGAAATAGAAAAAAAGCGCTGTTTTGTGCGTTCGAACGACGCTGCTACACAGACAAGCTAAAAAAGCTAGGCTATGCTAACGCAAGCTAACAACTCGTAAGCATGTACGCTTGTAGAAGAGTTTGTTGCGCGCACGGAAAAGCGCATTGCAAATTTCGCGCCAAAAATGCAAGACATCTTTCCTGTAGCCGCGTAAGCCCATTCCTGCAACCGGGTCTGGAAAAGAGTGGGGGGGGGGTAAATGACACTTCGAGAGGGGGCAGGGGGCAAAAATAAAAGAGGAAAATTGTTTCACTTTTTGCGTCTACGTGTTTTTTTTTTGGTAAAAATAATCAGGAAAAGGGTTGGGGTTGCGGGGGGGGGGGGCGTACCTGCAACTCACTTGTCGGTTTACACCTCATGAAAAAATCCTTTGTAAAATACTGGGGGGGGGGTGGAAACAGTTGGGGGGGAGGTACTGGTATTTGGGCTTGGGGGGGGGGGTTGATTTCCAAAAGGGCAGCTACAGTTACGTCTCACATTTCCAATACCAAGCGCAAAAGCTTGCGTTGAAACTGAAAGCCGAACACTACCGAATCCAGCATTTTTGGCGAATGCACCTTACATTCTGTTTGAACCACCACCACCACCACGCACACACGCACACGCACGCACGCACGTACACGCTCAGAGAGGACAGAAAAAAAACGCGCGTAGGTAAAATTGTCGTCGACAGTTGAGTAGCAGTGGTGGTAGTAGCAGGCAGATTCTTGCGTTAAGCATGAGTCAGTCCGTTTGTCCGTGTGTCGGTCGCATCCGCTTCACGGGCTATCGGACGCAACCGGGCGAGCAGAGGACTGAAAGGAAACGCGCAAAAACTAAAAAAAAGTTGCGCAAAATCACGTATTATGTCAGTCTGAAGATAGGGCAGCGCATGGCCTAGTGGTAGAGAATCGGCCTCTTACGCGCAGGGTTCAGGGTTCGATTCTTGATGGATCCGCTAGATCAAGGACTTCCCTCTCGATGGATTTTCTCGTGCTGTCGCTGCCCTGGATTACAAATGGCCTTCTTCCGAATGTCTTTGGCTAATTATGCGGCTCTAGACGAAAGGCGTCATGGAGAAGGGTATGCTATATGGGCCATTGACGGCCTCCTAACGTCGCCCGAAATCCGACAAGAACATTCTGAAGATGAAAAAACACAACAAAACAAAAGGTTCTCGAAGGAGACAGTTACGCATACGACCAGACCCCCCCCCCCCCTCCCTCACCAGCCATCTCAGATGAGCACGTCTGGTTAGTATTCACGAGGTGCGGGGTTCGAACCCGCGGGGCGCCAACCACGCCTTTTTCTTCCTTTTTTTTGTTCCAAAACACGCACCGTTGAGAATGTAATGAGTCAGCATGGCGGGCACGTTGTCGTTGTCCTCGTCCACCGCGCGAAGTACTGGAATTGCATTAAATTTAAAAATAAAATCCGACAAATATTTCTCATACACCAAGTGTACTCATATACCTCCTCTGCCGCCCTCAATTATGGAAGCAACGTGTTGCACTGAATAATCTAACTATTGCCCCTCTCCCCAAACCACCCCTCCCTGTCCAAAATGAGCTATAAAAACACATTAAATAAAAAAACACCAAAATAGGAAAAATACACACTTTTAATGAGCGCCTGCAGCTGTCCGTTGTCGGAGAATCCAGCCTCTTCGCTGTACGGTATCACGGCCGTCATAAACTGCAATTTGCATACAATGCACATACCAAAGAGCAATGCACATTTTACGTGTGCGTGTGTGCGTGCGTAACAGTGCGTGCGTGGCAGTAGGCGTGTGCGTGCGTGCGCGTGCCAGTCCGTGTGTGTGTGTGTGCGTTGTGTGTGTGCGTGCGTGTCAGTAGTGCGTGTGTGCGTGCGCGCCAGCGCGTGTGTGCGTGCGCGCCAGTACGTGCGTGCGTGCGTGTCAGTACGTGTGTGCGCGTCGCACCTGCGGCTGTTTTCCACCGCCATTTTCGGCGCAATGCTTGTCGACGCCACCACCATTCAGCAGTCCTTTGTTTTTGGGTTGCGCATTCAGCTTTCGCTCGGCCAGATGCGCCCGACGTTTGTTCTGCACGCTCAGAAGGCGGGAAATAAAGGCGTTTTTCAACTCCTTTTCGTACTCAAATTCGTCCTTTGAAGCCAACGCGGTCACCTGTACAACCATGTGAAGTTAAAAAAAAATAAATTAAAAAGTGACAAAAGCAGCCGAACCAAGCTTTCGTTCAAGACTTGCACCAAGCTCTCCATCTCGTTCTGCAGGGCGACCAACTTGCTGTAGGGCAACTTTTGCAGTTCTAAATTAAATGAAAATTTTAAAAAAATGATAAAAAACGCTCTCATTTCACGCAAACTGCTTTCACACACTGCATTCATAACTTGAAAGTAGAAATCACCGTGTGGTGGCGTTAAAGGGGGATGAATTAATGCCAAGGCGGGAGTGGGGGTAAGTTCCACATCTTAGGAGTCCCCCCCCCCCCCTTAGACTGTTACACTTCGTTTTAATGCAGATAAGTAGCCTTTGATGCCCCCCCCCCCTCCCACGTACAAGTATTCCCTCTCCCACAGCCAGAATTAGAAAAATAGCGATGTAGGAATAATTAGCCTTAGACTGTTGGGTACCCAGCCCGCCACCCCCCCCCCCTCCCCCCAAGCACCCAGCCAACCCAATTCGACGTGCCAGTGTTCTGGTACAACTAATGGTTACAGTTAGAGAGGGGTATCCACTAGTACTGCATTTTGGTTGACAAAATGTTTCACACAGCTCATAAAACATAGTGGCAAATTTTGAAGATAGTTGCAAGCTGTTTGCAAATGGCCTTGTACACTGACTATTAAGGGTCTTCCTATACTTGACCACATTTCATTTTTGAATGACTTTTGCTAGAAAAGGCTGATTGTGCTGAACTGAATTGAATTTGGGCACTTGTTGGCGAGTTTTCTAGCAAAATTTTAATTGAAGACAAAATGTGGGCAAATGAAAAAAAACCCTTTATATCATACAATGTAGCCAAAGTTCACCATCAGTGTGACCAGTAACAAGCTTCGCTTGTCTCAGCTTATTCTGCAGCTCTTCTTCATGGCTGCAGCCAGAGCCACTTGCCCCAGCAATGCCACGGGGTGTCGATCCATGGCCACCACTGTAGTAAGATGACATCACGGTGGTCGCTGAGGCATCCATGCTGCTTGGTGGTGGGCTTCTAATAGAGGAGTACATGCTGCCCAGTCCACTCTCGGAGGCCTGACAGCGCTCGGTCAGCTCGGAGAGTGTGGAGGATGCCTGAAGATAGGTTTTGGGGATCTAGGAAAAAAGCCCGCTGAAAAAAGCCCGTCGGAAAAAAGCCCGCTGAAAAAAGCCCGCCAGAAAAAAGCCCTCCAGGAAAAAAGCCCGCTGGAAAAATGCCCGCTATAACTTGCGTTCGTGCGGGTGCCATTCTCGCACGCGCGCTCCTAAGTTTTAAGCATCGATGTTGCCGCCGACAGGGACAAGGGACAGCACCAGCGGTGGTAGGAACCTTCCGAATGAGCAGGGCAAAGTCGGCGTTGTTGGTGTAGAGGGAGGCGAGGTGGACGCTTCTCACTTCGTTGCGCACATCGAGTGCGACAGATGGAAGAAGGAGCCAGCGTCTGAGTATTGGAAAAGGCAACGCTCTCAGTCTTGAGCGCTGCATATTGAGGTTGGGCTTGAGAGATTGCGCAGCGTCTCCAACAACAACAGTCCTTCAACGTCTCCAGCGCAAGGGCAGCTGCTGACCTCTGTCTGACAGCCGCCTACAAGCCCGCCGTCGCCTGCGTGATTGTTTGATCTCGGCGCGCCACAGGGCGCCATCCCCTTCGGGCGCCTAGAGGAGACTCCTGTAGCGAGTGGCGCGCGCCTTTTTGCAGCTCCAAAAGACAACGGCGCAGTTAGCCGTCGAAGGCAAGCTTCTCCCTGCCCTTCTGTGAAAGCACTGCCGCCAAGTGGCCCTGACGACGGAAAAGGAGACAGGCAGACAGTCCGAGCGAAGCAGATAAAACAGAAGAGCGCGATTAAAAATAGGACAAACAGAAATTAAGCACGTGCATATTTCTGGCGGGCATTTTTCCAGTGGGCTTTTTTCCTGGAGGGCTTTTTTCTGGCGGGCTTTTTTCAGCGGGCTTTTTTCCGACGGGCTTTTTTCAGCGGGCTTTTTTCCGTCTCCCAGGTTTTGGTGAGTTAAGGCTGCAGGTTATGGCACTTTTAGGGTTGTGTCAATCTGTCAGGGTGGACCACATACCCAATAATTGATTGGATTGGGGAACTACAGTGGGGGATTAGTGAGTGAACACCAACTATCTCCCAGGGTTCTGGGAGATGGGGTTGGTGTTCAATCCTGGAAGCATATCGTGGAACTCGGTCAGGCAAAGTGGAGGGGGGGGGGGGTCAACCAGGCCTTGGGGGGGGGTAGGTTCCACATTCAAAAAGCAGGAGGGATAGATGTCCATTATAAAGCAATTTTGTACACATATAACAATATTCCCCTCCAGAGATGGAGATGTTCCAAGTGGAAATTTGGTCACCAAAACAGCGTCTAACTGAGTACTTTATGTGGGACACAAAATGGGTCCAAAAATAGCAGTTTCAGCTTATTTATTGTCATATGATGCCAAAAGTAACATCTACTCATTGACCATTGTCACCAGTTTAGAGAGGTTTAAAACAAAAACAGAAACATTCTGTAGGGAGAGGGTATTTCCAGGTTGGATAGACAGAAAGCGACAAGTGTAACACACACATATGAATAGGAGTCACAGAAGAAGCATACGCACCTTCTAGGGCAGCCGGGGGGGGGGGATTTTCGGCAAACCTGTAACAGGGTCTGGAATATAGGAGGGGAGAAATGGCCGAATTCTGGGGGGGGGGGTGTATTGAGCAAAAAGTGGGGGTAGCTGGCCATTTTTTTTGAGTTATACTGGTATTTTGTGCCTTGTGGTCAAAAATGGGTATAAATAGGGTCTAAACAGTGTTATTTGGCTGTTTTACGGTCATATAACACTAAAAAGCACTGAAATACACCAACATTAACTCACTTTTATCGTTTTAGACCGAGTGAAAATCCCTTGGGAAAATTCTGGGGGGGGGAGGGTTGGGGGTGGTTGAAAAATTCTGCGGGCCCCCAAACCCCCGTCAGTTACAGGTATGATTTTCGGCCAACTTTGGTAACAAAATCCTCTGAAAATCTGCAAAATATGTGCCTCCTCAGACGATTTTTGCTCAGAATCCGATGCCTATTCTCATTTCACAAGGTAGCACCTGTAAAACCCTGGGTGAAGGGTGTGTCTGGGGAGGGGGACCTCCCAGTTACAGGCGCGCGCGCGCGCGCGCGCGCGCGCACACACACACACACACACACACACATATTTTTCTCTCCTACCTGCATGATTTCATCAATCTCCTCAATCACTTCGTCCGCCGTCTGAGGCTGGAGGTCGGAGGCGGCGCTGCCGTAACTCGAATTGAAGCCACCCTCCCCGGCCATTCGATGCATGTCCAGCGCTGAGGCTAATTCCTCGTCACTCGATTGCAGGCCTTCGTCGTCGCTCGATGGGGCCTGAAAGTGGTACAGCCTAAGAACGTGGCGCCTAAGGCTTGTGAGAATTAAAAAATAATAAAATGAATTGAACAGGTACCTTTAACATGGTTGTTGCGTAGAAAAACGGGAATCTATAAGAGTGCCTATATGTTGCAGCCAGCGGTGTGCTAATGCACTCGTATATACAAGCCTCGCAGCTTAGTGCTTCCCGAAGCTTATTAGGCTTACTGGATGAGCACTGCATAAGCCAGTCAGACAGCTAAGAGGAAACACAATGCAGTTAAACAGAGCTACACATCAAAAATATCGGTGCGCGTGCGTGCGTGCGTGAATGCGTGCGTGCCTGTGCGTGTGTGCGTGCATAGACATGTTTTTTTCTATCTGTCGCAACCCAACCCTCATGCCATGTTCCCCCCCCCCAGCACTTTGCACTGGAATGCATGGGATGCGATGAGTCATCACTTCCCCTTAGCTCCCTCTGGCTAGTGCGTCCCACCAAAATCGATACCCAACACGTCTCATCTCATGCTAGCAAAGCCACGCCCCCTAGCTAGCTACTAGCTAGGCATGGCACGGCATGTATGAGATGAGAAGAGGCCTCAATTGCCCTCTCAATGGCCAGAGAATGATGATGAGGCGCAACCAAGAAGCTAACAGCGAGAAATTAATGGGCAAAGGAAAATGTGACCTATGTAGAACATAGGGCAGAGGTAGGGTGGTCGTGTGGGAGGTGGGGCAATACAGCTGTTGTATGGATGGGGGGGGGGATAAAAATGAGCAATTCGCGTTCTAATTAGAAATTTGCTTGCTTGAAGATTGTATTATTAGAACTCAATGAAAAAATGCACTTTTTGGCAGAGAATGGACAAAGAAGGCACAAAAGCCTTTACAAAAGTTAGCACTATTAGATCGCATCTGTATGCATCGCGTCTGTAGTAGCTAACAACTCCACAAGACAAACAGTGGCGTAGCCAGGATTTGGTTTCGGGAGGGGGCACAGATTTCCAACTTTTTAACAGGGTCCCCTGTTGCGCGGCAGGCGAAAATTTCGAGATTTTGGGCTACTTTCAAGCATTTTAACCTATTTTGGGTTGCTTTCGAGCATTTTGAACCTATTTTGAGCTACTTTCGAGCATTTGTAACCTTACAAGCGAGCTGAAACGCTTTCTCCGATGCATCAACAACTAAGCAATGAGCACAAACAAGTACGCCAGGTGAAACATTTCTCAAGAAAGAAGAAACGAAAATCGACAAACCCTTTTTGGCTGTAGTTGGAGAGCCGGCAGCTGTAGTTTGCGCGCCTCCGTCTTGTTCCAGTCAATGGGCAGAATGTTGCCGAAATTTCCAGTCAGCGTCCACCAAATCCTGAACAGAATGATTCGGTGCTTTGAAAAACCGAAAGTGTCTGCATTGCCCAAAAGGTGCACTCTGGGCAATTTGTCAAACTTTCTGCGGTTTGAACTTTGAAAGGCATTCGTTTTGGATTGAAATCGCCAGAGGGGGAGGGGTACAATTGAATCTGTGTGAGACCAACATATGAACCAGGGGGGCAACCCACTGTAAATGTAAACGGATCTGTCTGGGGTGGGGGAGGAATATATGGAAAAATGGAAATGAATGGAATAGATTTTTGTGGGGGTGAGAAAATCAGCACTGCACTCAACAAATGCAAACAACACCCTTTTAAGCATTGCCCAGTTGTTTGCTGCACTATTTTGGTCGCTTTGTCGTGTGTGTGTGTGTGTGTGTGCGTGTGCATACCCAAGCAATCAGAAGATTCCCAATGCAATGCGTCACAGGCATGCTATTTCGGCCAGTGAAGCAAATGTACTTCCATTTCAAGCAGGAAAGAACATGTACGCACGCATGTACATGTACATGCGTGCCTGACGCCAATCAAATTAGCTGCCTCTTTCCGTGGCTATAAAGACACGAACAAGTGGCCCACATGTGTCTCCACGCTTACCCGTATGCAAGAAGATCTTAGAAATGACCACGCAGAACTGAACAAACAGTTGACAGAGCATATCTATCATAGCAAGCAATAAACACCCACACCATATTCATTTTAAACGAGAAGTGGAACAACAATCATGGGCCAAACAAACCATTGGAGGAGAAGGTAAGGGTTATAATGTGGGGGAAGAATCGCATTGCAATAGAAGCCACAACTACGTCAACAATCTTGGCCAACTCGATGCGGTCCTTGCGTCTATGCAATGAACCCCCTGGCACAGGCGCGATATTCAATCCCATTTCAAGGTGTCTGTGTCTATGCGTGTCTTTCCACACCGCTTCTTATGTCAGCCCCTCGCCTCTCCCCTCAAGCAAGAAGCGTGGTCGATTGCCAATAACGCGCTTGCCTTGCCTTCTGCCTTGACACTGGGCGCTGCGTGGTGTGTCGACGGTTCGCCCATTTGCTGGGAGAGAGAGAGAGAGCGAGAAAGGAAGGGGCAGTGCGTCTCAAGACAGACTCCCCGATGCGCTGTCTCACACAAGCGCAACCCAAGTCAATTTTCCACCAGCCAGCCCCCACTCTCCTGCCCCTACTTCCTTTGTGTCTGTATGTGCAGCCGAATGTCATCGCTCAGTCAGAGCAGAGCAGAGAGCGGGACGAGAGATGAACTTTTGATCGGCCCGGCACGCGCCTGAGAATGCATCCCTTCTTTTCACAGCTATGCACGTCTGGGCAAGTGCTGGGACGCACACAGACAGAACGGTTTTCGGCAACAGAACACCACCCCCTTCGCAAGCAATCCCAGCAATGGGTTAGCCACAGACGCAGCAGCGTTGATTAGCCTCGCTTGGCAATCGATTCTACGAGCGCCCAACTGGGAAGTCCCACAGACGCACCCGTCGACACAATGCGGAAGCGTAGCTAGTGTGCCAAGCCAACTCCTCCTCCTCTGAACGGACAGCAGAGTTGGCGGAGTACAGACAACTCTCAAGAGAATGATTTGATAACTAGCACGCAGCATAACAGATGGAATGGCGTTTGCTCAAGAGCTGAAGTAAAGAAATATCCAGGAGTGCGACCATGGACAAGAATAAATGCAATAACGTTGAAATAACAAAGGGAAGCAAATGCAGCGCAACCATAGATGGACCGACGATATACTCCACAGGTCGCAATGAAGTACGCCTACGATCGACTCATAACGTCAGGATTAGTACATATGATTGCTTCATAAAACATTTGGTCATGAAAATAATTTATCTCAGAGCTTTCACACACACAGTTGAAAACATATTTGTCCACAGTAATTGGGCCAGGCAGGAGAGGGGTAAATCGCCACTTTTTTTGGAGGGGGTGGGTAAATCGGGATTTTTGGGATGGAGTTTTCTATATGTAGGAATTGCACAAAAAAAGGGTACTTATTCGCCTCAAAATGGACTCAAAACGTGATCGAAACGCCATTCCTATGCACATTTAAGCCGCAAAGTACAAAAAGACAGCGCCACACCACAGGCACACTTTTTGCCATTTTGCAAGACAAACTGGCTTGAAGTTCCAGAAAATGAAAGCCACGGGAGGAGTCGTCCCCATACCTGTAACTGGGGTGGGTTTGGGGATTACTCCCCACCATACGTGTCCATGGGGGGGGGGGGGTTATAGGGGGGGTATACCCCTCCCCTGTAAGACCCTATCCCGAAAGACTTTCGGGATTACCCTCCCCCTGGGCTACCTAATCCCGAAACCAAATCGGGATTTTCGGGATACCCCTCCCCATCTCTATAGACCATTAGTGCAACGCAGCCGCGCAACTGTTGTACATAACTTTACTGTGGCGTTATTGATTTGGTTGTGCGTTTATCGATTTTTGTTCGTATAGCGTTTATTGATTTTTGTTGTTCTAATGGACACCCAAAGCGTAGTATCATACTACTAGTAGGTACCTGTATGTGCGTATACGTTGCGTAGCATCCTCCTGTGTAGCCTCTCTCTAGCTATGGGTGTGCAGGGCACTAGGGTGGCCAGGCAGGTTTAGAAGATGTCTATTTGTTAACTTTAGATTAACGCACCCTTACTTTAGATTACCCATACGCGCAAAATTTTGCCTGCGGCGTTATGGTGGGTGAGCATACAGGTCACTCTTCTTGGACTAGGGAATCGTTTTGGGCCAGCATATAGGATTCCCTTAGGTTGGCGCTCTAATATGTGAAAAAAGTGCCTGCGGCGCTGTGGTGAGCATGCAACTCACGCTCTTGTGAGCCAGGTAGTATTAAAATTCTTAGCAAACCACAACGCCCATTACCGTCAATTTTAAGGAAGAATGCTTGGCGAGACATAGAAATGGCCAAATTTTCGCCTGCGGCGCAGTTAATTTGGTAGAAACTGCGTGAAAGCAACTGCGTCAGTAGACAGCCAGGCGCCTCCAAATTACTTGGTGCCAGCTCCCAAGCAACTGCGTCACAAAGCAGCGCCTGCAAGGCCACCTGCCATTCGCTCCTGCCAGGTCCTGAGTCAGTCTGCATCAGTCTGCAGAGCAGCTCTGCAGTACGATGCAATAATTAGCTACATTTATTAAATTGTGAGGTATATTGAGGTGATATTTGTTTGTCCCGAACAAATGCGCTCTACCTATTTTGCGAAATCCCAAGACAGATCTGCATACCACACTCTGCGCTTTCGCTATGACAAATGTTATTATAAGGAGAGCTTTTGCGAACTCCCAAATAATGATCTACTGACTGACCTATACATTTGGCAGAATCGTCACAGTGCTGTTCATGGCGAAGTCTCTTCTCAAATTTCTTGTCTAAGTGCTGCGAAATCCCCAACAATTGTTTCGCACTGCGCTGCGCACTGCAAAATCCTCCCCAAAACCCATGCGATATGCGAAATCCCTCATGATTTCTGCCCGGGCATGTCCGGGCTAGCCCAGGCTATGCCCATCTATGCCCACAAAGTGGTGAACCTGTTGCTGCAGTACATCGCTGCTAAACCTGCTGCTGATGCTGAGCCTACTGCTGAGCCTTCTGTGGAGTCTGCTGCTGAACCAGCAAATTAGATTACTCCTCCTTTTTCCTCTACAGTTTCAGCCCATTCCTCGAACAAGTGGCTGTTCTCTCACCAAATTGTGACTATGATGGATGGTGTGCCAGATGCACACCAAGTTGCAAGCTCACCTGACAGCAGTCCACTCCACAGTAAAGTAAAACTAACGTTCTTGGCCTGCAGCTGCAGGCTGTATACAACCAAGCCAGAGGACGTTCTTCTGTGCCAAGACGTAGACACAGGCGTCCATCACATTGATTCTACTAGGCTAGGCTATCAAACACACATGTGAAGACTGTGCTGTGACTCTCATCGTTGCACTTGCAGTTCTATCTGTGGTTGTCCACTGTGTCTTCATCGCAGAACACGGCTACCATCATGCCATCTTCTTCTTCTTCTTACCAGAATACCATGTACATTCATACATTGTGCTGCTGCTGCATTGCATTGATCGACCATGCATGACACTAACCCACCCGCCCACCCACCCACCCACCCTGTGGGAAGTATCCCGAATTGCCCAGTTTACCCACCCCCTGCCTTCCAAAAATTTGGCGATTTACCCCTCCCCTGGCCCAATTTCCGTGGGCACCTATGCTCCCCACAGGTGCTGAGTTTGACCCACCCCACCCCACACCCTCCCCAACCCTCCTCCTCAGGTTGTCCTGAACCCCCCACCCACCCAGCCCCCATGTGGGTGGTGAAGCGGTGGCGCCTGAGAAAAATGCAAAAAACACAACAACGCACCAAACAAGAGTTTTGCACCCAGTTTACACCTACGACACAGTAGCTACTTACAATCTCATGCAAAGAAAGAATGACACCAACGAAAGCTCAAGAAGCCACTCACTGGTTGTCCTGCATGATCTCCTCCTGGCTGCGGACCTGCACGGGCGCCACTGCATCGGTCTCGACCTTGAGATTCTTGAAGCAGTCGGTGACCGTCTTGTCAAAGTTGCCTACTAGGTCCTCCAAGGAGCCGCCGACGTTCTCGCCGAACACCTCATTGTTGCCAGCACGCCCACTGCCTCCTCCGGAGGAACCCCAGGAGCTGGGGGAGCGACTGCGCTCTCGTTGTTGATGCCAAGCCTTCCTACTGTCAAGGTCGTTGTCCTTCTCGTCTGCGTCTACGCCCTTGAGAAGAGGCAACAGTCCGCCGGCGTTCGAGCAATCGTCGTCGATTTGCGCCAACGGCACGTTGGGAATTTTCAGGTCCTTGGCGTCCATTTGGACCATAATTCGCAGGGCTGTGGAAGCAGGAAAAACAACAGGGAATGGGGGGACACTCTCGTTGGTATGAATACTCTACGAGGATGGGCTGGCGGCGGCAGGCATCAAAGAAGGATGATGCTACTGCTCTGAGGCTAGCTGATGCTAGCTGACTAAGCAACGAGACAGCTAAAGAGAAAACGAATCAATAGAATGGAAGAGTAAAGCGAAAGTGTGGTCTCGAACCGACGCAAGACTGATGCAAACTTTTAGCCACAGTTTTGCATTACCCAAGACGCTATTTATGGTTGTCTCAGCAAATTGATTTTAACTACAATTTACGATTGCCTGATAACTAAGAAATGTTTAATTTCATAGACGACCGTACACCGAAAACGTTATGCGAATGCGGGTAGCGTTTCGATAATACGCATCGTTGTTCGAAAGAAAGCACGGTATAGTTCGATTTTTGAATTAAGCAACCTGTTGAATTCAAAGTTTACATGCATTGGAACAATAGAGCAATTTTGGATATATTGAAGAAACACAGGGCGCATGGTACAATGGTCTGGGCGGTCTGGTTCGATGCTGTCACTCCAGCTACTGACAAACACGATTCGTTGGGTAAGTACAGTAAATACTCGTTGCACAAATTGCAGTTTTATTTATATTTTTGTCGGTTTAGGGTAGGTATGTTATGTGGAATTTTGTTATGTTGTGTTACAAAAAAAAAACACTGAAAAGAGCAAATTTTGTCGGTCTCAAAAGGTTCAGCATGTAAAATTGTAAAATTGGGGTGTTGTGGGAGAACGCTCTCACCTCATGCAATTACAATTGTGCCACAAAAGCGCTACCAAACATATGGCAGATGATTCCGCACACTGTGACGATCCCTTGAACAGTGATTGTGCTGATCTAATCACTGCTGGAATGGCTGATGAAATTTGGATGAAATCATTTGTTTCTTTATTGTTGCAGGTGGAAGGTTGCAGGTTCTAAATGTAACAGAGAGGCTACAAATATTATCACTGCAGCGAATGTGTTAATTTTTTGGTCAAGTGTACTCAGCATGATTGCCTGTGTTTTAAAATTTCATTAATGAGCTTATTGCACTTGCAACCTTTGTTATCAACATTACGCATTGCTTCGTAACAAACACCAACATGTGGTAGCATTTATAAAATGTTTGTCACTGGGGTTTTGCGTGTTTTGTTCGAACTTTTTTTACGCAAGCTTGTCCAATTGTTTGATTCGAACGGTGGCAAAGCGTGGTGTGGTGTGTCTCTTGCTACAGTAACACAACTTTTTCATCTCAGTGGTTTCATTGGTTTGTCGAATAGTCAATACATGGCCCGTAAAACACTTGAAAAGCATGGGTTTTGTGTTGGAGATTTGGAGCTTGTGTTCTTAGTGCAAAACGGGTAATATCGTCGCACTAAATATCCATACGACTGCTAACACAAAGGCGTGGTATGCATGCATACAGCATACTTGGAGATTCCCGCAAGATACCTAAGCACAGATTGTTCAGTTTGTGTATTTGCAAATCATGCATACCCTGTAGATCGCACAAGCCGCTAAAAAGTTCAAGTTGGAAAACCGATTTTGAGTCACATTGGGCGGCTGCCTGCAAGTGCATGCTTTTGTTGTTTGGGTTTGCGCCAAATGAAATATAATGTAACAAACAAGGTCATTTTGCGTACACGGTACTTGCGTACTTAGCCCTTTCGCTAACCAGCCCTTTTCAAATTTTACCAGTGTAGACGAGCTGCAGCGTGATGCTCTCTAAGTTGTACAACCCCCCAGTAGATAAGTCACAGTTAACAGTTGCTACGCAGCGTATGGTTAGGATTTTATGCATGACAATGGGTTCTTTATCGTGGCTATACCGAAGGGTGTGTATTTTTCGTCGTGCGTGCGTGCGTGCGTCGAAAGTATCTATAAGATTTAGATCGCAGTAGCTGCTGTAATTTCGCTGTTCTACCTATTGGAGAAAGTTTGGGATCATAGAGAGATTGTGTACGAATCAACTTTAATTTACGAGGCCTGCAAACGAGACAGGAATGAGGCAAAGGATTGTAAGTGCGATACAGATGCTGTGACCAAGGAATCGTAACTCTCCTATTGTATCGATGAGTCCCACTAGTGTGACAGAGACAAACAAATGCGTTGCATTACTAAAAATTACTTTAGTTATAAATTACATAGCTTAACCTAGCTTAACTAATTTTAAATTCTATAAAACGCCTTAGGTGACCAAATGGCGGATGCGATGAAGTCTATTGAATACTACTCTGGGACGCCAGGTGCTAATTATATTATGGGCTAATTATTGGGGGGGGGGGGGGTAATTATAGTGCTTACGGTACGGTATATCATTGTTCTCGCCAGAACGACAACAAACCTCTAATCTACAATAGTGTGAGCAGCACACTACAATGTACGTTACGTAACACGTTGGTATGCGCGTTTCAGAATTAATTCTACATTGCTTGTTACTGCTGACTTCGGCATTGGCATTGCTGGTTGCGAACAGCAGGACCTTTACACTGCTCTCATACGCTCAGGTACACGGCTTTGGAACGTTGTAAGTGTACGGTTCTGCATGTGCATCCAGCGTTACGCACGCACCACTGCTACTTTGCTCAACTATTGTACTGTACTGTACAATTGCTGGCTACTACGGTACTGTAAATTCTCCAACACGGTCAAGGGCAGTACACCTTCCAAACGGACATCTTAATTTCTCTCGAATTTGTAGAGCTGTAACTTGAATGCATATTTGTTCGCAGGTCGTGCTAAAATTAAAGATGATGGCTCTGCATACGCCATTAATGTGTTTTCTAAATCATTTCTTCGAGCAGCTATGTGTGTAACACATTTTTTTTGTGAGGGGAGCAGAACCAGTTGGCACTATTTGTTTCCAGCATTCCGAACCCTGTTGTGTGTGGGTGTGTATGGAGGGCATTTTGAAGTGGTGTGTGTGTGTGCACTATATGTCACGAAACGATCTGCAGTACGGCGCAATCAAGGCACAAGAACTTGTTTTGAGGAGGGTGAGCATAGCAGCACCCAGTGCAAAGGAATTACGCTCACTAATATGTATGTACATGAATCGCGTCACTCGAGTACGATCTACCTACTGTACCTACTGTACAAAGGAAGTTGCTTTTAGTACGTCGCGTCAGTGTCGAAGTTGCTCCGACTGTTTCTGTTCACCATCTTTATACCCGCTGCAACTCAGGCGGCGCTCATTGGTCAGTCTTCTGTTTCGGTTCTAGTGTAAACTGTAAGTCGCCAATATTGCTCTCCTCTCCAATTATGGACCCCTTGACCCCTTCCAGTAGTACACTCAGAGAAAGGAGAGGTCATGCCTAATAGTGCCCCGGCCACTATTGGAGCATTTACGGTATGTATGTATCTTGTACCCTTCAGTCAAAGTTCAGACTCCAAGGTGTACTTGTACTATGCAATGTGCATGCTCCTCACAAGCCTGCAAGTCGCAGTTGGCTATGGTACCGGTCAGCTGTACCCTCTCACCGAAGACAAGAGGGCAAGACGACAACGACTCGACCTTCTCGTCATTTTGCCGAACACCAGAGGAGCGATTACATATTTGTAGAAACATTGCTTACAATTTACACTATCCTCTCAAGCAATACACAATTGATTGAACGGTATTTGGTTAGTAGGGGCACCATGCTGACTATAAATCGCATTACACAACATCCATAACGCATTCCTTTTCACGCGTTTGACCGTCACAATTCGAGCTCATACTGTAATCAGCGTCGTTATCGAAGCGAAGGAGATGATGCTCGACATTAAGAGCACTGGCAGCGTTGCTCCGTTGCATCGGTCGAGATCGCGACAGCAGCAGACCAAGTCCTGAACATAAAAAAAATCAATGTTCTTTAAAAAAAGATATACATCCAAGGGAACTACATAGGTACACATATTTGAGTTGAGGAATGCCCCAAAAAAAAAATTCACGCTACTTACTAGACTGCAATGTTTCATGGAGTGCTGCTTTAGGTTGTGCCGACAAGCCCGCGCGAGAAGCCAACAAAAACAAGTTGAACGTGTCACGCAAATTGCAGCGTCGCGCACTATGTATGGGATGCTGGGCCGGGGTTCGTGGCAGCCGTCGGGCAGGTTGCGCTTCTCGCAGAGAAAGTCGCAGCTGTACTTGTAGACGGGCCTGTACGTGGGCCGTCCCACGTGCTTGTGCCAGACCGTCTTGACGCACGCATCGGAAGCTGTGCACGTTCGAAACCGGAACGTGTCGCGGATTCGGCGGCGAAAGCAGGTCACTAAATGGAACAGCAAAAACGCTGTGCAGAAGTGCGAGCGTGCGTGCGTGCGTGCGTGCGAGCGTGCGTGCGTGCGTGCGTGCGTGCGTGCGTGCGTGCGTGCGTGCGTGCGTGCGTGCGTGCGTGCGTGCGTGCGTGCGTGCGTGCGTGCGTGCGTGCGTGCGTGCGTGCGTGCGTGCGTACGTTCCTCAGACAAACACGCGCCACGCGAACTTACGCCCATTCGTTTCAAGCGTTGTTAGAAGAAGAACCACAACTGCAAGGTGCGCAGGAGTCAAGAACATTGCGTGAAAATCCCACTGAAACGATGAAAATCCATTACCTTGCGGCCGCGTTGACAGAATATAAGTTTTCACTACTGCTACTAACCATAATGGTCGATTACATTAAACGGTTTTAGATGAGCTGGGTTGCATCGGGTAGCACTGGATGGAATCCTGGATCCCACTGCATTCCACGAATGGACTAGACCTAGACTCCGAAAATATACGCACGCACGCACGCACGCACGCACGCACGCACGCACGCACGCACGCACGCACGCACGCACGCACGCACGCACGCCCGCACGCCCGCACTCACGCACGCACGCACGCACGCACGCACGCACGCACGCCCGCACGCACGCACGCACGCACGCACGCACGCACGCACGCACGCACGCACGCACGCACGCACGCACCCACGCACGCACGCACGCGCGCACGCACGCACGCGCGCACGCACGCACGCCCCCACGCACGCACGCCCCCACGCACGCACGCACGCACGCACGCACGCACGCACGCACGCACGCACGCACGCACGCACGCACGCACGCACGCACGCACGCACGCCCACACGCACCCACGCACACACGCCCCCGCGCGCACGCCCACACGCACGCACGCACGCGCGCGCGCACGCACGCACGCGCACACACACACACACGCACACGCACGCACCCACGCACGCACGCACGCACGCACGCACGCACGCACGCACACACGCACGCACGCACCCACCCACGCACGCGCGCACGCACGCACGCACCCACGCACACGCACGCGCGCACGCACGAACGCGCGCACGCACGCACGCCCACACGCACACACGCCCGCACGCACGCACGCACGCACGCACGCACGCACGCACGCACGCACGCACGCACGCACGCACACACGCACACACGCCCGCGCGCACGCACGCACGCACGCACGCACTCACGCACGCACGCACGCACGCACGCACGCTCGCACTCTCGCACGCACGCACACACGCACGCACGCACCCACCCACGCACGCACGCACGCACGCACCAGAATGCACGTACCGACGCACGCACGCACGCACGCACCGCGCACGAAGGCACCCACGCACGCACGCACGCAACCACGAACGCAAGCACGCACGCACGCATGCGCGCACGCACCGGCACGCACGCACGCACGCTCGCGCTGCCACGCACGCACGCACGCACGCACGCACGCACGCACGCACGCACGCACGCAGGGCACGCACGCACGCACGCACGCACGCACGCACGCACGCACGCACCGGAATGCACACACATACGGACGCACGCACCCACGCACCGGAACGCATGCACGCACGCACCGGAATGCACGCACGGAATGGACGGAATGCATTTGCATACTATGCATTCAACACAATCTCCGCGTGGAGCGCGTTGCATTGCGATATCGTACGTATGGACCACCCGTATAGCGCCCCGGGCAAGTCAAGGTTGAAAGTATAGTGCCCCCAGGGCACTATTGGAGGATTTACGATGCCTTGTACCTACGTAGTACAGTGCACCCATGTCAACTCCGCTACGGCCACCGGTTCCCAATCCCAACCAACATTGCCGGTTGCAATTGTTCGGCCGACTCGCTTCGCTTCCGCAGAAAATCGCCTCCGCGTGCCACTCGTCAACTGCAATCATCTGCGCGCAATCAACTGCGCTTATGGGCGCTCCGCTCGATAATCACCACCACCGGACGGCTGGGAATTCAAAGCGTTGCGCAAAGTCAATTTGGCTCACTCACTGCACAGAATTATTCGTCTACTGTTGCGCAGCAGCAAACTGCCGAAGCCCAAGGCGATGTCGCTTCTCGGTTGGTGGCAGCCAGTGGTCTTCTGGGCCGCTTTGGCCGTTGACCTGGCGTCTGCGGCAGGCATGTGCCCCGGGAACACGATCGACGACGCCGCCCGGACCGCGGTGCTCGCCAGGCACAACCAGTACCGCTCGGACGTAGCCCTAGGCAAGCCCAAGGACCACACGGGCGCCACCGTGCCCACCGCGGCCAACATGTACCAGCTGGTGAGAGGCGCTCGGTTGTCGCCGGTGCTATGGCTATGTACATCCGACCAGCGCGCATAGACGTACAACTGCGAGCTGGAGGCTACGGCTCAGGCCTACGCCGACCAGTGCATCTGGGCTCACAGTGCCAACAGGGCGGGAGTGGGTGAGAACCTCTACAAGACCAGCTCGACCAGCGTGGCCGCTCAGCAGGCGCTGCTCGACGCCTCGGACTCCTGGTACAAGGAGCTCGTCGAGAACGGCGTCTAGGGCCACTACACGCAGGTGCGCGGATGCAAGCACGTACGCACCAGGACCATCGTACATCCAGATGTGTGTGAAACATCCCTGATACGCGTTGTACCTACGTTGTACGCATTGCATCTGTGCCAACCCTACAAGTACATACATACACAGAGACACACGATCATGATATCAAGTGTGTCACCAAATACAATGTACTGTACATTGTCTTCATTTTCTCAACAGTGCCTCAGTTTGCATTCGCTGTCAATCCAGATGGTCTGGGACTATACGTCGTCGGTCGCCTGCGGCGTTGGTCGCTGCAGCGATGGAACATACGTTGTCTGCCAGTACCACTACGCGTGAGCGATTGGCGCACAAAGAAATTCTCTGCTTAGAACGCATGACGAAACCTGCATGCATTTCAGAGGAAACAACGATCAGGTCTACGACAGCTCCAGTGGCAAAGCGTATACCGAAGGAGCGCCGTGCACTTGCAACGTTCCAAACAGCTCTGGATGCGCCGACGCTGCGACTGGCCTATGCGTCTACACGGGTATTCCACTACCGAAAGTCCTCTAATAGAACCCCACCTCCAATAGTGCCACCGGCGGGTGCGGCAAGATTGAAAGTACAGGTGGCCCAGCCTCGACTGCACCTCATTTCGCTCAAGAATATCCCGGGGGAGATAAAGCGATTTTGATGACATCATAGCAGTCCGTCTAACTTAGACTTCCTCCAAGTTTCAGCAAGATCTATTACGTTATTCACAAGTTGCGCACAAAACAATTACGGTAAAATGTACATTCTCTGGCGACTGGCTTTATGTCTTAGCGATTTCTCAATCGCACGCAAAACGCGTTCTTCCATTGATCCAGCCCTGACTGGCCTTGGCATCGGATGAGGGCGATTAGCAACTGCGCCAGTCCCCTCGAAGCGCAGTAGGGTCGTTGAGACAGTGTTCTGTGACAGCGCTTTTGTCGTTGGGTGGGAACTCAACTTTAATTCGACAAGTAACTTCAGCTTGATTGTCCTTTTGTAAAATTGATTTACAAGGTGCTACCGTGCTGTTAGCGGAAAAGAGAATTTCTGCCGCGACGTACTCGCGAAAAAAATGGCAAGCACGCAAGCGAAAAAAGTTGTTTCAAAAGGAAGCACAACAGTTCTTTGAAAACACACATTTTACCGTATACAAATTGTTTTATGCGTAACTTCTGAACAGCGTAATTGATCTAGCTACAACTTGGAGCAAATCTAAGTTAGACTAACTGCTACATGTTAAAATTTTATCAAAATTGCTTCATCCACCCCTGACATATACTGGAACAAAGAGGTGCAGTTGAGGCTGGGCCACCCTGTATAGTGCACCCTTCCAATTGTACCCCAGGGGTATTTGTATTTCGAAATCAGCATTACCATTCACATTTGTTAGGTTGAAAGTATAGAGCCCCTTCTAATCAGTTCGCCCCACCCCTCCAATAGTGCCGTACCCATGTGCAACGTGAAAGGTCCTCCGATGGAGTCCGCTCTAATCTTATTTGTGGTGATGTTTTTTTTTAATTAGAGTGCCTGCCTACCAGACCTACCGTGCGTGCCACCATCACACCAGAAGGGTTCATGTGCTGCAGGTTGAAGTTTGGTTGAGAAGCGATATGTACACGGTACAACGTGTAACGCACCTGGCTGGGTGTACAGTCTTCGCCAATCGTCAGGACTGCACACTGTGAGCCAGTGGACGACAACGGCCTGTCAGGACCACCCGCAGGTGGGCTGCGACGCTGGGCGCATCCTCGGCTGGTGCGGCAACTCCATCAGCTGCGCGACGGAGTTGGATTCGTCTGGCTACTGTTCCACGCAAGCGTTCTGCAAGAGAAGCTGCCACAAAGCAGCGTGTCCCGCCCAGCCTACGCCCGCCCCGACCCAGGCGCCAACGCCAGCGCCAACACCAGCGCCAACTCGAGCGCCAACCCCAGCGCCTACACCAGCACCAACACCAGCGCCTACACCAGCACCAACACCAGCGCCAACACCAGCGCCAACACCAGCGCCTTCAAATGCACTCTGCACCGGCGGTTCGCTAGATGATGCTGCCAGGAACGCAGTGTTGAACTTGCACAACCAACGCCGATCGGAAGTTGCACTGGGCCATGCTGAGGATGAACACGGAGCGACCGTGCCCACTGCGGCCAACATGTTCAAGCTTGTGCGTTCAATACAGCTCGTTGCCGTTTTGCAGCACCAGCACCAGTTCTTGCAGTCCTACAATTGCGAGCTGGAGACCACCGCTCAAGCGCGCGCCGACCAGTGTGACTGGCAGCTCAACCAGCCTGCAGTTGGCGTTGGTCAGAATCTCTACGTGACCTCCGCAAGTGTTGATGGCGTGCAGGCGCTGGAGGAGGCTTCTGACGCCTGGTTCGCGCAGCTGCAGCAGTCAGGCTGGAAAGGCTCCTACACCCAGGTGAAGAGCAACTGCGTTGTTGTTGGATTTGAAGGCCGTCAATGGCCCATTAGCAGACCCATCCCCCAAGACGCTTTCCCATCAGCAAATAACATTCGGAAGAACTCCATTTGGAATCTAGGGCAGCGACAGCATGAGAAAAACCATTGAGAGGGATGTCCCTCGAACTAGTGGTTCCATCAAGAATCGAACCCCGAACCGTGTGACAGAACAGGCGCTGCATAATGCGCTCATGCATTTAGAATTTTATATGTGCGCATTTAGATGGTTTGGGACTACACCTCCTCAATTGGCTGCGGAGTGAGCCACTGCTCTGATGGCAGCACCCATGTCGTTTGCCAGTACCACTTCGCGTGCGTTGAACGAACTTTACGTACTGCAGCACCCAATTATTGTAGCACACAGCTCATACACATTTGCACTGTGTTCAATTCTAGTGGCAACGACAATTGGGTCTACGATTACACTCAAGGGGAGGCCTACACACAAGGCAATCCATGTACTTGCAACGTGCCCAAGAGCGACGGCTGCGACGACCTATCTACTGGACTCTGTCACTACACGGGTATGGCCTAGTGGTAGAGAATGGGCCTTTTGCGCCGGTACGGTTCTGGGCGCGTATGCACAGTCGAAAATCTAGCCTAGCATTTGCTTGAGTCTTGAAGTTTCGAGCACGCACTTGTCTAGCCGTATGCACAGTCGAGCAAATGCTTCAGTTTAGGGTAGCGTCTACCTATTTTTAAGACTTAAGCTCAAGACAGCTCAATATCAGTCTAGATTGTTTTTCTTGAACGCTAAATTGTAATTTTTGTTGTTAAAAAGGCTTGAAGATGTGGGCAACAGCAGAGAGCTATGCGACGCATGCGAGAATGCGAGTACGCGTTTCCTTTTTGAATCTGCCGACCGGAAGAGATGGAGAATTGCGAGCTGTACAAGCGGTAGCGGTACCGCTCAGCTGGCGAATACCGGACATGAAATCGCGCACACAATGGAAATGATATTAAAAAAAAACTAAGGACAGTGGTCGTCTGCCTGAAAATGCAGCAGATTTTTTTTCGGCTGTCGGTTTAACTTAACTTAATCTTAACTTGCTTAGCTTGCTTAACTGGGTATACTTGTCCCTTGCTTTTTCTTTGCTTTAATTGGCTGAAATAGCTTTGGTTGTCGTCTGAGGGACTCATTTTCACTGCGATTGCTTAGTTTCACTGCGTTTTACAGTTGATATATGAAGAATAGTCGCGTGAATCACGTTTTAGTTTCGAGCTTTTGCTTGAAGTAGCGTCTTGAGCAAGAGTGTGCCGTGCTTGAACTGTGCATACGCCGCATCAGTAGCATCTAGTTCAAGTCAAGACTCAAGTTCAAGCAAATGCTAGAATCTCAAACTTGAGTCTAGAACTGTGCATACGCGCCCAGGGTTCGACTCTTGACGGAACCACTAGAACGAGCATTTCCCTATCCATGGATTTCCTCGTGCTGTCTGTGCCCTAGATTACGGACGGCGTTCTTCCAAATGTCTTTGGTTAATTGCGCGGCTCTAGACGGGAAGGCGTTATGGAGATGGATATGCTACATGGGCCATTGACGGCCCCCCAGCGTCGCCACTAATCAAACAACAACAACAACAACAAGCTACATAAAGGGTGTTTTTTTTTTAAATTATCACATTTCTTTTTTGAATAACTTTCGTTTCCTTAGTCGGATTGTTATGAAATTCGGAACACTTATACTCAAGACTTTGGGATTTTGTCTGAAAAAAGAATCGTCGAATTCGGTTGAGGATTCCGAGAATTATGGCGCTCCAAATCAGATGTCGCTTTTTGGGCAGATTTTGCAAACTAAACCGTTTGTATCGTAACTATCCAGTACTGTATGGCAAATTTCAAACGTCAAACTTTTCTTTTGGCTTCGAGCTCGTCTAATGCCGTCGGCGCACAGTATTCTCTGCTGCTGCTCGACTGAAACCGCCCCCTCTCCATCCGCCCTCCCCACTCCATACCAACCCAATGGCTCAGGTTGTTCGCCATGTGAAATCTGCCCAAAAAGCGACATCTGATTTGGAGCGCCATAACTCTCGGAATCCTCAACCGAACTCGACGATTCTTTTTTCAGACAAAATCCCAAAGTCTTGAGTATAAGTGTTCCAAATTTGATAAAAATCCGACAAAAGAAACAAAATTTATTCAAAAAAGAAATGTGATAATTAAAAAAAAACACCCTATACATACACTCGTTGCGCTCTTTGCCCTCTGCTGCACGCACATCCGACCGGTACATACCCCTACAAGCTTTGTGTCGCGCACAGGTCTACACTGGCCGTCCCAGTGGACGGCGGAGGCATGCGAGGACCACCCTGGGGTGGACTGCGATGCGGCCCGTCTGCTCGACTGGTGCCACTACTGGTTCCCGTGCCCGGCCGGCCTCGATCCGCACCAGCACGGCTACTGCGAGACCGAGTTGGTCTGCAAGAAGAGCTGCGGCCACGCCTGTCCCGGCAGCGCCAGCGGCAGGAAGAAGCGCGCCGCGCTACGATGGAGCCGCGCCCACTAGTCGCACGCAGCCTCGCTCTCTCTACCTGCACAATAGGAATTTCGGCAGCGCCACACACGTCAACTTATTTTAGTCCATTTTTTGGGTGATCAGTTATAGGCCCTGTGCTTGGGATCGGTACACGAGAGAGGGGACGTCTTGGGGTTGGTTGCTTGCGATGCGAAACAGCCGAACAAACGAACCACAACATAAACGTACGTAATACATTATGTAGCTGTGAACGCGCAACACAAACGCGCCAGCCCTCTGCTATGCCAATCTGTGTAGTGTGTATACTCCGGTGCACGACTAAAGCCCTGTCAAAAGCCCCCGCGTCAAAAGCCCCCCTCCCACCCAAATCGCACAATCGGTCAATTTTATTCGTTATCTCACGCTTTTCACGGAATTTGCTCTTCCGAATTACAAAGATGGTAGGAACAAACTTGTGTGCTTCAACCCTCAAACTTGTGTGTGTGTGTGTAGTCCGTAAGATTATCCTAACTTGTGTAAACGATTTAAACCGCGCGTAAAACAACGCTAACAGCGAAAAAGACAATTGCGAAAGCTCGCGTGTCTAGCAATATCTTTCTGCGTGCGTGTGTGTGCTTCAACGTACATTACCTACAGTACCTTGCAAATTACAAAGACCTTAAAACTATCTATGCGAAATGACTGTTCAAGCGTCAATTTCGTCAAGCACAACTCCGACGCGTCGCAAAGGGCAGCGCAGAGATTAGAGAATCGGTCTAGGCTCTACAGTGGACTAAAATATTGAAAAAAGTTTGTGTATGTGTGTGTGTATGTATGGTATGTCTAGGGTTCGTAATTCGCATCCGACTGGAGGGAACAACGCTACCTATGAGCATTTGCCGTATACGTACGGATGTTTGTTCAAGACTACAAGTACCTCAAACATTACACTTCACACATGGCAGTCTTCAGTGTAAACACTCTAAACTGGAATAGCAAGCAACGCCAAGCGAAGTGTTTGTTTGTTTAGTCCACTGTAACATCCTAATGTCCACTACCAATCCTTGCAAATCAATCATAAATCAATCAAGCACCCAGAGATAGAACAGGTGCGTGTCATGATCAGGGCCGGTGCAGGGGCAGCTTGCCGACCAGCACAAGCGCCAGTAGAATGACGATCGCGACCAACGTCACGGCCACCAATAACACGAACCCGTGGAACCATAGTCGAAACCGCATTCTAATTGGAAGTGTAGGGAAGGTTGATTGAACCTGGGGAAGCACGAATTCGGTGATCTTGGCTAGCCGATGACGGCGCTTTGGCGGCCTGTATAGGTCGGAGAAATGCGACGCACGCACGCACCGGCACGCACGCACCGGCACGCACGCATGCACGCACGCACGCACGCACGCACGCACGCGCGCACGCACGCACGCACGCACGCACGCACGCACGCACGCACGCACGCACGCACCCCCCAGCACGCACGCACGCACGCACGCACGCACGCACGCACGCACGCACCGCCACGCACGCACGCACGCACGCACGCACGCACGCACGCACGCACCGACACGCACCAGCACGCACGCACGCACGCACGCACGCACGCACGCACGCACGCACGCACGCACCCGCGCACGCACGCACGCACGCGCGCGGGCACGCACGCACGCACGCGCGGGCACGCACGCACGCACCCATGCACGCACCCACGCCGGCACGCACGCACGCACCGGCACGCACGCACCGGCACGCACGCACGGGCACGCACCACCATGCACGCACGCACGCTCACACGCACGCACCGGCACGCACGCACGCACGCACGCACGCACGCACGCACGCACGCACGCACTCACGCACGCACGCACGCACGCACGCACGCACGCACGCACGCACGCACGCACGCACGCACGCACGCACGCACGCTCGCACGCACGCACGCACGCACGCACGCACACACGCAGGCACGCACGCACGCACGCACGCACGCACGCATGCACATACCTCAGCGACGCTCAACTCCTCCTCTTTCTTCGCTTTTTTTATTCGTTCCAATAACGCCTTTCCTGCAGCTTCCATATCGCATTCCACGTACGTGTACCAGGTCTCTAGCGTATTGCTTAGAGCTTCGCAAAAATCGGTTTCACCATCTGAAGATGGCAAACCTGTAAACCCAATAAAAGTTAGAGCAATGTTTTCGTTAGTAGATACGTAACTGAACGAAGGCACGTACAT
>JASAMY010003247.1:0-44783 GCA_030248085.1 Paralinhomoeus sp. GSCO2_6
GTTTGTTTGTTTATTCGTCGAAGCACGGTGTACGACATTACAAAGGCACAAAGGCGAAGCACAGCGAGTGAGCGAATTGGGTACACATGTGTCACAACAAACAAAGTGCAAATGTCCACAGTTAGCAAATAGGAGGGATGGAAATGCAACGCCCGCCAACTGTTTACGTTATCACGTGCGAGACATGGCTAGGTGACACCAAAAAGGTGATTTTATAACCTAACCATTTAGGAATTGGGATAAGTTTTCCTTTAGGAGTTTATGTTTAAATGTAATTATAGTTTTGGAGTTGACCGTTCCTTCCGACAAGGCATTCCAAGCAGCAATGACCCTATTCGAGAAGAAGTGCGCTCTATATTGAGTCTTGTGTTTTTGTGGACAGAGTTTAAAATTATGCCCCCTCGTTCTGCTGTCTCTATTTAAGGTAAAAAAATCTTCAAATTTATTGGAAGTTTGTTTGTGAATTATTTTATAGACATAGATTAAATCGGCATGTAGCCGCCGCAGCTCAAGGAGGGGAAGACCAATGCGCTCTCTCCGTTCATCATATGACAAGTGGCGTAGTTGCGGAATATTTCGGGTGAAAGTTCTCTGAATTGACTCCAGCTGCCTTGTGTTACCAACCATGACCGGATTCCAACACGGGGAAGCATATTCAAGACTGCTTCTAACAAACGCGCAAAATAACACTCTTAACACCTTCAAATCTCTAGTGTGAAAACAGTTTAGTATTGCGGAAGCTCTTAGACCAGCAGCCTTACTAATCTGGTTGCAATGTTCAGTAAAGCGAAGATCTTTGGAAACAGTGACGCCCAAGTCACGCATAGTTTTTACCATAGATAGCTGTGTTCCTCCTACACTGTAGTTTGTTCTTTCCTTGCGATTTATACCGAGGTGAAGGACTGAACATTTGGAAAGAGAAAGCTGGAGCTGATTTTCGTTGCACCATTGATAAATTAAATTCAGGGAGTTTTGCAGCTTGCTGCGATCGTCTGGTAATTTGGACCGAAAATACAGCTTGCAGTCATCCGCAAACAGTTTGAGCGAAACTTGGTTTGCAACAGCTGGCAGGTCGTTGATGAAAATAAGAAACAGGAGTGGACCTAGCACGCTACCTTGAGGGACTCCACTACCAACTGGTGCGCTATCAGAAAAAGTGTCATTTACTTTAACCCGTTGGGTGCGATTTGTTAGCCAGCTACTGAGCCAATTGGTAATTGAGTGCGCAATTCCATAGCACTTAAGTTTATGCAGCAACTTTGAGTGGCTAACTGTATCGAATGCTTTGGCAATATCCAAGTAAGCTATGTCAACAGGTTGTCTAGCATCCAATTCTATAGTCCAGTCATTCAGACATTCTAGAAGTTGACTAACAGTGCTATGTTTGGCCAGGAAACCATGTTGCGCAGAGCTGATTAACCCATGGGATTGCAGGTGCGCTAGGACACGTTTTTTGATAAGGCTTTCAAAAAGTCTGCAGGATGTGCTGGTGATGCTAATTGGTCTGTAATTGGAAGCGATGTTTTTGGCGCCCTTTTTAAACACGGGTGTGATGTTAGCGCACAACCAGTCGGGTGGTACTTGGGCTGTGGCCAAGGATAAGTTGAAGATTCGCATAAGTGGGTAGGCAATCGCAAGGGCCACTCGCTTTAATAAGTACTGGGGAATTCCGTCGGTCCCTGAGGAGAACTTATTGGGGAGCTTAGAGAGCGCTAGATATATGTCAAATTCCGAAAAGTTTGGAGGTAACATGCGTACATGGGTTTGTGAAGACAATTCCAATGGCTCGTTATTGTCTGTGACAAACACTGAGGAGAATTGATTGCTTAAGATGGAGGCTTTTTCAGCATCAGTGTGTCTAAGCGAGCCATCGGAGGATTTGAGGGAAGCTACTGAAGGAATTGTCTTCATGCGGCCACACACATATTTCCAAAATTCTCGACAGTTCCCACGCCTAGCCAAACCATTTTCAAACGCACATTGCTCACTAAGGATGGCTCTATTTGCTGCTTTGTTAGCTGTTTTCCAGTTGTTGTAGTCTTCTAGGTTTTGTGAGGCTTTAAATTTATTGTGCAGTCTCTTCTGCTTATTAATTAGCTTTCGAACTTCTTTGGAGATGGGTTTGTTTTTTGGAGTGCACATGGGTACAAAGCGTTCAATACAGTGATGCAAAATGTTTTTGAAGTGGTTCCACATACTAACAACGTTTGTACAAGCAGCGAATAGAGCCACCCAATCTACATTGAATAAGTATTCGTTCATAGCTGTGTAATTCCCATTTACATACTTACGGTAACTGCTCACTTGTTTATTCGTGTCCAGTGATTCAATAGTTTGAAAAGTGACAGCTAGGTGGTCCGATGATAAACAAGGGGGTTCTACAGTCACAGAGTGTATAATGTGCGGTTGGTTAGATAGCACGAGGTCAAGAATGTTGTTCCCCCGCGTTGGCCGGTCAACATGTTGTTCTAACCCAGTAGAGAGGAAGTATTGGAAAACTAGTTTTTCAGCTGTGCGTGCATCTGTCCTCTGCGTGAGATTGGTCCAGTCCACGCTAGGCAAATTGAAGTCTCCCACTAGGATAGAGGGGTGGTTGACAGAGAGCGCATTGGTCAGGTACGAGATGAGAGGGGCTGAGTCGTTGGACGACGGTGGTCGATACACATTAGTAATGCGCAAGCGGGTATTCTTTAGATAGAGATCAACAGACAGAGCTTCGAACTGCGTATTACTACATGAGTGCGTATACGGCAGCGCTGTGGGATCCACAATCGGAGAACATCGGTGACTTCACAGCACGCGTGCTGGGTTACCTCCGACTTGGCTTTCCCGACATGTCGATGGAGCAGCGCGAGAACATGGTTCTCATGAAACTGCACCAGCAGTTGCCTGCAGAGGAGACGCGCATCTTGACGTCCGGCGCGCAGCCGTTCGCGACGCAGATCAACTGGTTGCGCACGGAGTACCAGCGCAAGGCGCTTCTCGAAAGGAAGGAGCCGACGAGGAACGAGGAGAATTGCCCACCGAACGGGCCATATGCGCCGCCGTTCGGGCGTGGAGACGGAGGCTCATTCGGCAACCCGAATCGAGGCTTCCAGCCGTTCAGAGGGAACGGGCGTGGCCGCGGAGGAGGAATGCGCGCCATGCGTGGCTACTTCTCGGATCGACGACCCTACTACAATGGCCATGAGGACGAGGCCTTTCACTACAACGGACACGGATCGATGTCGCCACTTGGCCAGTGGGGCAGTTCCTGGCAGTCGCCTGTCACGCCCCAGTGGGCAGCGCAGCCGCGTTGTGACGACAACAGGCGACCACCCCCTCAAGTCAGCTTTGTGCCGACTTTGTCAGGGAGCAAGGACCAGCAGTACGGGGAGACGATGGCGCAGACGCAGGCGAGACCCACACCGGGCTCAGCCGTGCCGACATCGACAGCGCCGCAAGTGGCAGCCAGTACTCCCATTGTCACTTTCCCACCGGAGCCCGGACGACTCTCATTTTTGCACACCCTGTGCGCGCCAGCGGCAGCGGTGGGTGCACCAGCAGTAGTACCGACGCTGTCTGGCGAACGTCAGCAGCCCAGGAGAAAGAAAGGATCGCTCATGGAGGGTGACATTGTCAAATGTCGGGAGCGAGACCGCAGCGGATGGGCCCATCAAAGGCCGCATTTGGTTGTCGCGTTCTCACCTGAAGGATGCCCGCTCATTCGATCGCTGGACGAGGAGTCGGCCATCGCCAGGCTGGTGGGCAGGAAGCGCCTGCGACGGCTTCCCCCGACTTCGACGCTTGGTAGCGCCGGGGACGGTGGGCAGCGCCTTGAAGGCATGCCGGGCGACCTGCAGATGGAGACGCGGATCCAGGACAAGGACAGTTGCGCCAACCGCAATGGTGGTGAGCCTGTCGTGCGCTCGGACTTTGTTGACACGCGATTGCGTTTGATCGACAAATGTGTGTCCGAGCGCGAGGGGAAGCTGCTTCGCGGCAAGGAGATGCAGTACATCGGCAGCAGCACTGGTGGCATCGGCGCAAGCAGTCACAACTCCTCCAGACCGCTGATCAAGAACTACTACATGGACCCGCTTCTCCACCATCTCAGCGACACAAGCAAGGGCCACGCTGGGATGAAGACTTCACTGGCCGCCAATTCGACCGACGACGCCGCCGGGCCCGAGCCGTACAAGTAGGGCGACAAGACGACGGCCGAGCTGCAGACGACTTCCAATCCCTGCTGCTCGTGCTCTCTCTCCCTCTCTCTTTTGTCGCCCTCTCGAATGTCACCCTTCCTCCCTCTGCTGGTGACATCCTGTCGACTTTGAGTTTTGTTTTTGCGTACGATTTTGGGGCGTGCCGATGCGTGGCCTTGCCGTAGGAAGGCCAGGTGTGCCGGGGACCTGTGGTGGTCGTATTTCGGTGCGCTGTTCTTCGCCATACTTCGTACCGACTCCCCGTGTTCCCGCGCTGCTCGTTCCTACCGTATCCGCAGCGGCGCGCACGTTCAAACTGTCGCCTTTGCACTTACGACCTTCCCCCCCTTTGCACCTGTGGCGTACTCGTGCCAACCGACCACGCCACCTACGCATCTCTTTGTCTTCTTCCCTCCTTCCCTCCTTCCCCCCTTCGTACGCCCACGCAGAGTGCGCCGCGTCGGCGACTTCGTGCTATCGTCAGTCGGTTGCGTTTCCCCTTTCCCTTTTCTCTTTTCTCTTTCTCTCTTCCACCGACCGACTCCCGTGTGGTGGACTGTGCAGCGTCGTATTGCGACAAACCGTTGTTCGCGGGTCTCGCATCGCTCACACGACCACACGGCTGCACACTACAAACGACGCCAGTGCCGCTCGAGACGCCACAGCCGCTGGTTGCTCTTCGACACGCGTCGCCAAGCGCTGACAGCGACAGGGAGTACACGCTGCTCTGCTCGCTCGCAGTCCTCTGTTAAACAACTGGAGCATCGCGCTCCTGAGAGCCGAGCGCGCATTGTAGTGATTCAGAGTCGACGACGACGTTGGTGCGCCACCAGCCCGCCGTTTCGAGATCGACTGGTGTTGCTAGCCACGGCCAACCGCAGTCGAGGCAGACGAGGGCCGCTGTCTTCGACCTGCGCACACACGCGAGCCACAGGGCGGAGCGGTCGACGCACGCACTCGCGCCCCGGGTCGCTGTGTGGTCGCCACCGCGAGCCCGCCCACGCTCTCCGGCCCCACAGTGTAGTTGTACTTTCGATAAGTCTTCAGTAGATGGTGTTAATTTTTCACAGATTTTTTTGCGTGATTTTAGCCACCGTCGTAGTACAAATTCCAAAACCATCTCAAAACCCGTTAAGTTAACGTCGTCATCTGGCTGGGCGCCTGGTAGCCCCGTCAAATTTTACATACAGCCCCAATTTTTTTTATCTGGGCGGATAAGAAAGGCGTTTCATCGCAGAGTGCATGTTATGCGTTCAAAAGCATTTAAAAGTCTTCTGTGTCCACGTCAATGTTACGACAATTGGATCAGGGAATATAGGCTCATTCAAAAAAGAAATTCAGCGGTTAAGGAACATCGTTCATCTCAAAACCATGGTGCTTGTGTTCGCCCTTGCCAGCAGAAGGCGCAGACGGTCGTCAGGTAGCGCCTTCCAAGATGCCGGTACTTGACGGGCGCGAGCACCACCAAAAATCTGTCGAACGCGATCGCGACTGCAAAGGTGAGTCGCGCTCGTCGAGCGGGGTAGCGCACCAAAAGCACGACCAAGCACAGCCAGTTGTCTAGAAGCTTCCGGAAGTTCCACAAGTGAAAGTTTTGCTGCCAAACAAAATGGTGCAGGTGCAGTTAACGCAGGTGCGTGCTGTTTATGGATAACATTCCTTAAAAGCCTGGTGAATGTCTGAAACTGGCTAGCCAGGAGCGCTACAATAACATGAACAGCCGTTTAGTGAACCATCAGTAAATGCTTTGGTTGCTTGAGCACTGCACATACCAATGGCAGAGGGCCAGCCACTGGCGTAGTTGACCGTCTGGATGAGGTACACGGCAGCGTTGCCCAGCGAGGCGACGAAGTCGATGAGCGCCAATTGGGCGTTGAGCGTCCACGTGTTGCTCCGCAGACTGGCAGAGTCGTTGACCTTGACCTTGATCGAGCCCTTGGCCACGGTCGCGACGGTAAGCGCGCTCGTGCAGCCGACCACGACGCTCCACACGAGCAGTGTGCCCAGTTGCGCGCCAGAGAACGACCGGTTCGCTTCGTCCCATCTGCAATTTGTTGCTGTGGCTGTTGTTGCATTGCATGCGTATATTTTCGCCTCACTTTTTTAATAGAATCTCGGTTGGCGTCAGTGGGGCACTTGTGCAATTCATGTCATACGCCACTCGTGGGCACACGTCGCTCAGTCGTCTCCAACTGCAGTCACAGAGACGATCACTGCACTGTCACTGTCTTCAAGCACAAAAGCGGCGCTAGAAGTTACTCAATATTTAAGTTTAATGCAACAGCATTATATATTTCTACATAGAGACACGAGGTATGGCATACGTTTGCAGTGGTCGCCTTAGGCAAGATCGCGACAGGTGAATATATCTTATAGTGCACACAGTATTAATTGGGAGGTCGACCGAGAAACTTGAGACGCTGGGGGCGTGCGCGCATGTGGGCGGGTGCCGTTGAGACTAATTGCGAGCGGTGGGACGCTCTCAAACGCTCTCTGCGTCTCTACGTACCGTATGCGTATATTCTCTACTCTATTTCCGACTACCGTATACACGATTACTGTATGTCATGGGAGTCTCCTGCTTTAAGCAACGTTTTGTTGTGATGCAAATGGCTTCTCTGCAGAGTCGAACACGTTTCGAAGGTCAAGACTGGTGATGACAATTGGCAGTGTTTTGAATCAATCAATCAAATCAAAGTTTTTATTGATGCAAGCACCGACACAGTACAGCGACCGTTAAGCAATGCACGAGGTACGAAGGGGCGATGGATCTGTTACAGTTGCAGTTACACTGTTACTAAAGAGCGTAAGAAATGTCCATTTCAGAGAACGCAGTTTGGGCGGCGTACGATTCGTTTTGCGCAACTATCCAAAAAGATTGTGTGACACTCCCATCGTTTAAATTTCGGGAAGTTGAAAAATATCTTGATCTTTGAAAGTGTAAATTTGAATGTTTCTGTTGGAAAATCTCGAAAAGTAAACTTTGTTTGAAAACTAAGAACGGGACGTGACGCACAGGCGCGGCACGTAGCTGAACAAATTAAAACAAAACAATACTTTTGAAAATGGAACCACCCCCTGTAAGGGCGACAGACACCGATTATCCGTTGTTGTTGTGCAGGGCCAGATTGATTGGCTGGACAGCGTTCTTGGATTCGCAGCGAAAGAGTCGACAGAATTCGCGCCGAAAGTTGGAGACGAGAGCGAGCAGGAGCAGGAAGTGCGCGGTGTTCCCGAGGTACGGGTCCAGGATCTTCAGGACGAACGCCAAGAAGGGCACCAATCGCTCCACGGCAGGCAGCGTCGTTGGAGAAATCTGCACATCAAACATTTCATCGCTCTAATTTTGTATGAGTTTTAGAGAAAAAAGTGTCTTGATCCACCAGACCAGAGCGTAGAGGCCGACGTTGACGGCTGACTTTGCGTACTTTGTGGCGAGATTGAGGCCGAGAATGGCGAGCAGCGTGCGCGTGAGCCGCGTCTGCAGCTGACGACGGCGATTGGCCAGCCGCGCAGCCGCGGTTGTCGGCTCGCCTCCAAAGCGCGTGAACAGCAACCGGCATTCCAGCGTTGCTGCAGCCGCGCTGTACAGCGCCAGCGCCAACGCGTTCTGGATCGCCCCTTGAGTCACCTGCAAATAATGCAACATGACAGAAAGCGACACAATGGGAAGAACTCTGTACTTGAAATCTTTTCAGTGCCGGCGTCGTGACAGAGGAGACCAAGCAGCGATCGCCCCCAACTTCACCCGATGCAGGCTGCTTGGCCATGACGACAAACACAACTGCCATTCCCAAGCAATGACACCAAAGGGCGATACCAAGCGCAACACTTTTTTCGCAACTCGTGCGACTCTGGTTTAGCAATCGGTAACTACAGGTACATGATTTTCTGCTGGCGTTTACCATGGCGCTCGCGTTCGCCCTTGCCAGCAGAAGGCGCAGACGGTCGTCACGTAGTTCCTTCCCAGCAGCCGGTACTTGACTGGCGCGAGCACCGCCAGAAATCTGTCGAGCGCGACGACCACGGCAAAGGTGAGTCGCGCTCGTCGAGCTGGGTACCGCAGTAAAAGCACGACCATGCAGAGCCAGTTGTCTAGAAGGTTTAGCAACACTTTTGTTAGCAAATAAAAAGTGTCCGCATGCCAGAAGCAAAACTATGACTGAAACTGCCTAGCCCATGAGCGCTATATGAACTGGTGCATTCTGAAACCGTTAGTGCAAATTGCCTTGGTTGCTTGATTGAGGAAGAGAAGTACCAGAACACAGCACGTACCAATGGCAGAGGGCCAGCCACTGGCGTAGTTGACCGTCTGGATGAGGTACACGGCGGCGTTGCCCAGCGAGGCGACGAAGTCGACGAGCGCCAGTTGGGCGATGAGCGTCCACGTGTTGCTCCGCAGACTGGCCGAGTCCTTGGCTTTGATCTTGATCGAGCCCCTCACCACGGTCGCGACGGTCAGCGCGCTCGTACAGCCGACCACGACGCTCCACAAGAGCAGCGTGCCCAGCTGCGCGCCAGAGAACGACCGGTTCGCTTCGTCCCATCTGCAATTTTATGCCGCTAAGATTCTGCGCCCGCGCATTTCTGCCGATTCCGCGCCTCACCTTTTTAATAGAATCTCGGTAGGCGTCAGCGGGGCACTAGTTCTGTTCATGTCACACGTCACTCGTTGGCTTAGGTACAGGTTGCTCAGTGGGCACCAAGTGCAGTCATAGCGACGATCACTTCCAAACCACTGATGATCACCTTAAAAATTAAAAACCAAATGTATGCCGTCTGGTGTTTTTAAGAAACACCACTTGCACTGGAAAGAAGTGGCGTTAGAGTTGGTATTCCGTTTGCTGCGGTCGTCTAAAAAGCAAGATTGTGACTGCTATGAGTATGTCTTAGAGGGTACAGCAAGTATTAATTAGGAGGAAACCGGAATACCTGTGACGTTCATGGGGGCGGGTGTTGTCCTGACTCGTGACTAATTGCGAGCGATGGGAGCCTCTCAATGGCTTCTACGTAGTACGTACGTCTCTGCGTACCGTATTGTGGTTGGGTTGGTAAATGAATTTTTTCGATTTAAAAATAGTAGTGTCGTCTAAATTGCAGGTTCGGCAAGCGAGCAGAAGACAGTGTCGCGAGCCCAGACCGAACCGGACCGGACGGCCGCCGCCACCGACTCAGTGCAAGCGCTGTCGTCGCGCGTCGAGACTGAAAGCGCCATAACTATAACTCTCATTACTGCGCATGTCTTTTGTAAGTAACAATGACGTCGTTGCCGCGTTGTCGGCGGCGACGAACGTGCTCGTCAGCTGGTGCTGCGGCTGCGCGTAGCTTCGCTTTGCCCAACGTACGGAGAAACCAGCAGTCGGTGGGGAGGGGGACGAATGGACGTCAACAGACGTATGTATGTAAACGCTTCTGGGGAAGGAACTTGCTGCGATAACACAGAGAAACGGAATCGTCATTGGTCGTCCTTGCAAAATAGCAAAACAGCGTAATGGCATAATCGCGCGTTTGCAAAATAGCGACAGACCTCGTCGACAGAATTGGCGGTGCTAAGCTAGGTACTGCAACTGCTACTGTCACGGCTGCGCAGATAACGAGTCTAATTGCTAGAACAGGATTTCTTCGTCTTCGAAAAGTTGGTCTTCCTAAACTTTAGCATGGATGGAATGGTCAGACAAGTAAAGACCCAGCGCAGCACTCAGCAGCGATACCGTCAAAACGGTGTCACCAGTTACTCTGCACCGCTATGTGTCGCTACGCTGCGCTGCTCCTTTTATAAAACAGTCCTACACGGAGTTTTGGGTGTGTTGGGGCGTTAGATAAAATACACCCACACCACCCACAACACCCACAACACCCACGCTTGGGGTTTAGGCTTAGGCTTCGCTTAGGCTTACGCTTAGGCTTTCGTTTAGGCTTAGGCATACGCTTAGGCTTTTGCTTAGGCTTAGGCTTTGCTTAGGCTTAGGCTTAGGCTTCGCTTAGGCTTAGACTTAGGCTTTTGCTTAGGCTTGGGCTTTGTTTTAGGCTTAGGGTTAGGCTTAGGCTTTCGCTTAGGCTTTGGTTTTCGCTTAGGCGTATGTTTAGGCTTTAGCTTAAACTTAGGCTTCGTTTAGGCCTAGGCTTAGGCTTTCGCTGAGGCTTAGGCTTAGGTTTTCGCAGTGTGGGTGTTGTGGGTGTTGTGGGTGTTGTGGGTGTATTTTATGTAACGCCTGTGTTGGGCGGTTGGAGCCGCATGTTGGCGATGCTCAACTCCAGCCGGACAGCAGCCGGACAGCAGCCGGACACCCGTATCCTACGCTGAATTGCGTGTTTTTATATGTGCGAACACGAAGCGAATATTCAAATTCAACTGCACATCGCAACTGCGCCATATTGGTTTTGTCTTCGGCTGTTACATTTGATTGAACCCACTCAAGTGATGAAGGCATGAAGCGCAAGATCGAGCTGGAGGTGTGGGCTCGGGAAGATGTGCGCGAGATCTTGGAAGAAATGCGGAGTGGCACGTCCAGCCGCCCAAGAAATCAGCGTACGGCATTCACTAATTATTTGTAAATGAAATGATTGTAATTGTACATTTTCTTTTTGTTTCTAGGAGCTGACCGGCCACACTGTGGGCAAAAGCGTCGACTGTGGGCTCGACAGCCTCGTCTCGATCCTGCAGTCGCTGCGGCGCAAGACCCCAGCCGAGCTGACAGAGCTTCTGGTAAGCCTCTAGCGTGTCGGCCGCTTTCTCACGGCGTTTCCTCTTCAGAGCTCCCTTCCGGCGGCGTGGGGCTTTGCTGACAGAAGCCGGCAGCACGACGCCCAGGAGCTGTTCAACCTGCTCGTCGAGTGCGTCGACTGGGAGCTGATGGCCGCGACGGGCGAGCGGCTGACGGCCTCGGCCCAGGCGACGGTGCAGCGACTGCACGCGGCCAGCCTGCTCGGCGCCAACGACGACGCGCTCATCAGCCGACTCTTCTCCAGCTCCAAGTGCTCAGCGGTCGGCGACGTCTTCAAAGTATGCATTTTTATTTGCCCACGTCAAGCACAAACGCTAATTTACCTTGCCATAGGGCGTCCTGTGCACGTGCGTTCGTTGTGAGGCGTGCGGCGCCGAGGTCTTCAACATGGATGCCATCACAGAGCTGTCCTTGGGGCTGGCATCCGAGCCATCGTCACTTCAGGTATCCCAACGAGAATGCGTGTTCAGGTGTGCAGATCTTCCGTTCTCAGAGGACTGCTTGAACGCCTACTTCGACCCTGAGGCGCGCACTGACGACACCTGCCCCAGCTGCGCCGCCACCGACCGCCGCACCGGCCAGCTGAGCCTGGGTGTTCCGCCGCCGTGCCTGGCCGTCCACCTCAAACGGTGTCATTGAACGATTCCCTGTATGCCAATCAGACGCTTTGCTTTGCCACTGAATTGTAGGTTTGACGCGAACTTGAACAAGGTGGGCGTTGCGGTGGACGTGCCCAAGCAGTTGGACGTCGCGCCCTTCGTCAACGCCGCTGTCGCGCAGCAAGGCCCACTCCACTGCCGATCAAGTACCGACTGAGAAGTGTCGTCGTAAGTGCGCGCTCATTTTCACGTTGAGTGACATTCACCACAGCTGCTGGTTTGTTGTGTAGTACCACTGGGGGGCGAGCGTCGACAGCGGCCACTACACGGCGGACTGCTTAGTCGACGAGCTGGGCTCCTGGTGGCGGTTCAACGACAGCAGCGTCGTGCAGCTTGGCGCCGACGCCGACTGGGCCGCCTTCGACAGCCAGGAAGCCTACCTGCTGTTCTACGACCGGCAGACGTGGTGACTCGTGATCTCATGCGCCTCGTTCGCATTGCACGTCTGTTTATGCGAATCTCATTAAGTATTTATTCGCGTAAGAAGGTGCATTTGCGTGTCATCGTCGCCGCCGCCGCAAGGTGCGCCGCATACAGACAACGCCATGGCCCGAGGAATTTTGTATATATTCCGTATATTTTGCACATTTTTATCTATACGAACTTGTACGATTAGCACGTTGCACGTACTCGTATTTGAATTGGGCGGTACCGTACTTGCAGTTGAGCATCGTTTGTTTCCAGTTGAGCACCGGTAACGCACCGTTGGAGCCGTCTCAATGCGGCTTAGGGTAAAGCAAGCAGGCAAGCAGGCATGCAGGCAGGTAAAGGAAGCAGGCAAGTTGCAAGCAAATTTCTCCGTAAATACCTTAGAGCGATCTTCGCATTTATCGAGTCAGATTACGGTAATCAACTTTTTCAAATTGCAAATGTTAAGCTAACGTTCTCTGTAGTGTACGAGTTGTTACCTGACAGACAGGATGGCACTGGCAGAGTTCCGGAATGCCACCAACAGCGATTCACTGCTTTCTGCAGCTGCTCTGCTCAGCACGTCTCGCACATACACGCCGCATGGCGTGGCATTTCGCGCCACAAGCGCACTTATTGCAGCACAATACTAGTGCAGCACTGTAGTGTAATGCAGACTGAGAGAAGTGATCAAAGCAACCGAGACCTCAATCAACGCCAAGTAGCGGAACAGCACGACCGGAAGGCGCCAAAGCAATCGAGATTCCGCGTTCAACTACCTACGGGCTAGTGAAACAGGACGACTTGAGCAAATCGAAATCAAAGCAATCGAGATTTTTCCGTGTACCCTGCCAAGGGAATAGAGGAACGGACTCGTAACGGAATGGGGAAACAGCCGAGAGAAGGGTAACAAATTGACAGGGGCGGATCCCTACACTCCGAACTGGCTGAAGAAGTGGGCTCTGTGTCTGTCGGTCATCAGCTCCTGTGCTTCTGCCGACAACTTCAGCAACGCCGTACCGAAGCAGGGAGAGTAGCGAGGGATGATACACCTGGAACGGATCAGTCACACTATTTAAGGGGTGTTGCGTTGGCTGGAAGGTGGGGTGCGTTAGGGCAAAATAAGACCGTGGGAATGGATACTACAGATACCTAGCAAAATGTAAAATGTAAATATCAGTTCAACAGTTCTCGTGGGGGCCTCAACAGTAGTCCTACCCCCCCCCCCCCCCAGAATGAATGCTTGAAGATATTACTCGTAGCGGAGGTGCAGGGCGCAGTCTCCCTTAGTCGCCTTGACGTGCTCCTGGCCAGTCGCGTCCTTGTAGGAGTACCGCTCACGGTGCACAACCACCAGGTCGAAGGGAGGCCGCTCCGTGTCAGTCAGAAGAATTCTCCCCTGAAATCAAAAAGCAATCAATCAATCAATCAAAAAGACATTCCGTTGCAGGTTGGCGGTGGGTGGGAAGTAACGTGGGGGGAGAGCATATATACAGATTTGACGCCATGGAGTGGATTGGGGTGGGGTCAGGGTTGCACAATTAAAAAAAATTTTTTTTTTTAATTTTTTTTTTTAAATTGGTTTTTAAATTAAAAAAAATTTCTTTGATTTTGGGTAAAATGTAGCTTCTGAGTGGCAAAAAGGCGTTTAAATGGTGTTTGGATGGTACAATTAGTAGTCATCATGCATGCATAAACTTGCTTATTAGCACAAAAAACGAGCGCATTTTGGTGTTCCCAATAGGTTCCCAACATAGTGCAGTGGGGAGGTCACGGCATACCTGCCCATGGGGGGGGGGTATAGGGGGGGTATACCCCTCCCCTGTAAGACCCTATCCCGAAAGACTTTCGGGATTACCCTCCCCCTGCGCTACCTAATCCCGAAACCAAATCGGGATTTTCGGGATACCCCTCCCCATCTCTATAGCCAACCATCTAGTGCAATGCAGCCGCGCAACTGTTGTGCAAACATTACTTCGCATTGACTTGGTTGCGCGTTTATCGATTTTGATTCGTACAGCGTTTATCGATTTTTGTTTTAACCGGCACCCAAAGACGCGCAATATGTGTGCACGTACGTTACGTAGCATCTGTCTCCTGTAGCCTCTCTCGAGGTACGGGTGTGCAGGGCACTAGGAAGCACTAGTGTGGGCAGGTAGGCGAAGGGCAAGCGCGAGCAGGCAGTCAGGGAGGTTTAGCAGATGTCTAGTTTTTTAAGATTAACGCACTACCCATGCGCGCAAAATTTTGCCTGCGGCGCTGTGGTGGGTGAGTGTGCAAGTCACTCTTTGACTAGGGAAGCGTTTTGGGCCAGGACATAGGATTCCCTTAGGTTGACGCTCTAATATGCGAAAAAAATTGCCTGCAGCGCTGTGGTGAGCGTGCAACTCACCCGTTGGCCAGGTAATATTTAATTCTTAGCAAACCTGGCCAATTACCGTTAATTTTAAGGAAGAGTTCCTGGTGAGACATAGAAATGGCCAAATTTTCGCCTGCGGCGCAGTTAATTTGCGTGCAGACTGTCGTCAATAGAGCCGCTCCGCCTGTCAGGGCACTGCGAGTACCTCCTGTCGCTTCGCAGCCCACGCGACTGTGTCAGCAAGTGCCAAGTTGCCTGCCACTGGCTTGCCAGCCACTGGCACTGCCACAGGGCCAGCTCCCAAGCAACTGCATCAGTGGACAGCCAGGCGACTCCAAATTACTTGCTGCCAGCTCCCAAGCAACTGCGTCAGCCAAGTTTTAGCTAACTGCGTCAATGCTAACTAACGATGAGTACATCGAGCTTTTAATTAGTTGCAAGGGAGAAGATCGTCCAATGTTCAGAGGACTCAGTCTCATTACTGTAAAAACAGTCAGAGAAAAGTCAACTGCAGCCACAGTGGAAACCTACATCTCACTAAAAGAGTAGCATGCAAATGCTAAACCTGTTGCTGCAGTACTTGCTGAACCTGCTGCTGGTGCTGAGCCTACTGCTGAGGCTTCTGCTGAGCAATATGAAATGCGAAATAATGTGGCAATAGAAAATGAACCATGCAACAAGCCATCTGCAAGCCTAAAAAAAAAAAAAAAAAAAAAAAAAAAAAATTAAAATAAATTAGGGAAGTAAATAACGATTAATTCCCGTCTGGCAGAGCCAATTCTTGTTTCGGGCCCTACCGTTGACAAGAATTGGCTGTCCACAGGGGGGCCCTCGTCAGAACGAGCCCTGTGGATCAGATACGTACGCGCGTGGTCCGGTTACCAATATCGAAAAGCTTCCGGATGAATTGACCGCCCACGTAGTGGTCGAAATCCTTGAGAGGGAACATGGGACGTAGGGCAAAGGCCGAACCGCTGCAGTGAGACTGGAAGCAGTAGAGTAGACAGTGAACTTAGACGTGGACCCCATCTGCTATTGTAAAACAAATAGGAGCTCAAATAGCAAACTACAAAAATCCAAACCAAAAAGAAAATTACATTGGAGAAAGCGCCAGTGCCATTATAAGTGTGGGCGTGCTGAGTTCCCAAGATCAGCCCCCAAAGTTCTTGGCAAATTCTGTTAAACGAGTTTTGTGGACCGATGAGCTGGCAGTAGCAGAACGGACACTACCTACAGTATCCAAGATAGATACGCATGAGAAAGCATGTATGAATTGCGTTCTAATTAAACTGAACAAAACATTAGCTTAAAGGGCATTAAAAGATAACCATTGGATTACTACTGACCATAGTCAGAACAAAGTTATTGCAATTGCGAGTTTACATCCGAGAGTAACTTTTGTATGTACTTAAGAGTGGACTTAGAGTTGCTGGCACACAGAGAACACCAGAGGGCACTATACCGCGATGCAAAAGTTAGAAGGGAAGCAACCAAAAATTCAGTCGGGAAACCCCTTCCAGAGAAGGTTACGAGAATGTCCCTTGCCCGTTTATAGAAAGCTTCAGGGTAACTTGAAATTCTACCCATCCTAATCAGCTGACTGATCAGAATGCCTTTATGCAAATTGCTTGGAACATTACTATCCATGTATGTATAACGGACCACTTCGAAATTGAACAGATCCGTTTTCTGGAAGACAGAAGAATTTACAATTCCAGTGCCTGCATCTATATGCAAATCCAAATCCAAAAAAGGAACATTCTGACCGGAACCAGTGATTTCCAGAGTGAGAGATTCATGATAGATATTGTCCATAAAAGGCTTCACATCCTGTTCATTGAGCACCAAAATGTCATCCACATACCTGCAGATCTTTAGGCCATGATGCACGTATTTTTTACAGTAATTAAACTCCATCATGGACAGAGTTAAATCGGCCAATAAAGGAGAGGCGTTTCCCCCCATAGGAACACCCTTGATCTGACGGAATGGAACACCAGCAAAAACAACAAACGTTTCATGCAGCACAGTGGCAATTAAATCCTTAACATCAATTTTTGAGTAGCATTTGCCATGACCCTCATTGACAAATTTACAGAAGCCGTTGCTACCCACAGACAAATAGTCTTTCTTGGCATTACTAAAACACATATCAACCAATTGGTATAGATTGGACTGGATGACATTATGCGGCAAATTAGTAAACAATGTAGCAAAATCTGCAGTGACCAAGTACTCGACTGCGTTTTTCTGCTGGAGAAACTGTAAAGCCTTGTATGAGTTGTCTATGGACCAAAACATATTGCCACCACCCCTGCTAACTATAACTGCACAATAGTTTTGCAAAAAGCGTTTAAAATGTTTCAAAATATGTAGTAGTAACACAGAAATTGGCTTTATCGAACTCTTTTTCGCCCCAGCTATAAAACGGAATTTATATGGATTTTTGTGCAATTTCGCATTTGCAAAAATACGAGGCAATGTCATGTTACAAGAGGAGATAGGAACATTGAAGGTTTTGCAAGCCTTAGTGTGCCTGTCAAGAATGTCTTCAGCAAGGGATGGAACCATTTTGTATACATCATTACCCACAATAGATGGAACACCATTAACAAAATCAACACCCAATTCCTTGCAAAAGGCCATTACATAAAATTTTTTACAAATAAAAACGTAATTATTGGCTGCCTTATCTGCAGGGACAATGACAAATTGTTTGTGCAGATCCTTTAGGGCTAGCAATAAATGTTTAAATTCATTATTTGAGTAATTTCCCTCTATAGATGAAGATGGGGTACACTGAAATGTAAACTTCGAAAAATATTTGCAAAATCTTAAAGAAATAATTTCCGAATATTTGTCAAAGCAATAATTATGATGCCTCTTAGAGAGTTTGGCCAGATAAGCGGATATGCCATTATAATATGCCTGAAAAATGTCCTCAGTTTTACAACCCAAATTTAAGCGAAAGTTAGCCCCCTTGGCCAGGATACTCCTCAATTTTAAATTGCCAACCAGATTGAGATTGCCTGTAAAGACATGACCCAAGGGGTGATATTGATATGGAGAACAATGACAGTGGCAAGAAGAGTTAAGCAATGCTTTAAGATTTTCAATATTGAGTTGCTTTAAAAAAGAACCATAATTGTAAACAGAAACGGAAAATGGTTCAGTATAAGAATAAACAACTCTAACTCTATGCCTTAGGCTAACTGGGATTGGGTTTTCTCTTCTGACATCTGATGAATTCAAAATTGCATTTATTGAAAAATGCTCCATAATTGGGTTCAAATATTGCAAAGGAATGCAGTCAAATTTACCCTTATATGTATCTTTTCCCTTGCTTGAGCTTTTAAAATAGCCAGCCAAAAATCCAAGGTACATTAATTTTAAGTCAGAATAGATATTCAATTTTGAAAGATGGTTCAAGCCATGCAAAAGGGACCGTTTATTTTGAGACCTTAGAAATGTATAAACGCGATATCCCAGTTGAGATTCAGACTGATTGAAAATGCTGAGCAGCTCATTTAACACATCCCCATTAATTTTTCTATTGGTGCGCTTTTTGTGCTTGGTTTTAGCTCTAACCCTAGTGCTTACTGGTGTACAAAAATAGGGTTGACCCTTTGAGTGCATAGGATTTGAGCCTTTAGTGATATTACCATAACCTTGTATACAGTCATTGAGCCCATAAGGGTAGGCTGTGTTAAGGACCCGAATCCAAAAGTTTTCTCTGTCAGTAATACGCAAACCAGCTGCAGGCTGCTCCAATATTCTAACACTCATGTTGTCCAAGCCATGGCCATGCTGCGAAAAATGTTTCACAAGCTGTGTACCCAAAGAGTTTTTGAGAATGGACCTTCGATGCTCTAGAATCCTACTTTTTAATTTTCGTGAGGTTTGGCCAACATATTGAATGTTACATTTCCTGCAGGTGATTAGGTAGACTACATTAGCCGTATTACAATTAACAGGGCCATCCAGGGTAGGACAAAATTTGGTATTAGTAGAGTACGATTTTATTAGCAAAGTTGAATCAATAAAATTACAGGTAATGCAATTTCCCTCGCATTTGAGTGTAGGAAACCCCACACAATTGTTGACCAATTTAAATTCAGTCTTCCCTTCATCCGACAAACAGCATACTGTGGCCACACCATCAACATTAGCCGGCCCGGCTCGTAATACAGGGTGGTACGCGGGGCCAGAAGTCCCACCCTGGGGGGATGAAGCGGCCCCCATCCTATCATGAGTTCGATTCCTGTAGCAACTTGTCATCATTTTTTGAGGGTGGACTGGGTACAACAGCGGGCGCCCAATACGCTGAGGGGGGCCACGGAAACTAAGCTACAGGACCCCATCAAATTATTGTGCCATAACTTAAAACTGGTAGTCCTGAAGAGGACTGTTGGGTTGGGAAATGGGGGGGGGGGAAGAAGTAGCTGGTGGATAGCCGTGCTACCCTTACAAATTGCCACAGCATAGTACAGAGAAATAAATGCTAATTGGTTTCCTGGCAAAATAAAGAGCAAAACCACGCTCTCCAGAACCACTAACAAGCAACAAGGATAGTCTCATCCTGAGAAATAGCGAGTTCACCATTTGTTTGTAACCCTTCGATCAGCCTACTGTCTACTACGTCAAGCGGCAAAATGTAATGGACATTGGGAGACTATGCATGACCACACACCGTACAATAGACCGACAAAGAAAGGTGTTACCCGACCCCGAAGGGAACGAGTTTTCAGCCATCCGAACCCCGGAGGGACGGAATTAAAACAAGCCCTGGAAGGGCGCCAAAGGAGTGTGCAATACGTGCATGCACCCGACCCCGAAGGGAACGAGTTTTCAGCCATCCGAACCCCGGAGGGACGGAATTAAGCCACCCCCTCCCAAAGGAGGGAGCTTAAAACGAGCCCTAGAAGGGCGAAAAAAAAAAAAAAAAAAGTATGCGAATACACTACACCAACCCTGTAGGAGGGTTACATAAAAGTATACAAAAGCGCTATACAGCCAGACGGGCAGTCCTAGAAAACTGATAAAAAATAAAATAAAGCAATAAAATCAGAACATAAAATAAAATTAACAAAGAGCTTAATGCGATAAAAGTTATACCAAACAATAGGGTTTGATCGGAAATTGAAAATTATAAATGCAAAACAAATTTTTGGAGAAATTGACATGGTATGAACAAAAAAGTTAAATCAATTAAATTTACACACCGATCCAGGTATCGGAGCCGGCCAGGCCTGGCGTCACAATACCCGATCGGATTTTGTAATATGAAATGCGAAATGATATGGCAATAGAAAATGAACCATGCAACAAGCCATCTGCAAGCCTAAAAAAAAAAAAAAAAAAAAAAAAAAAAAAAAATTAAAATAAATTAGGGAAGTAAATAACGATTAATTCCCGTCTGGCAGAGCCAATTCTTGTTTCGGGCCCTACCGTTGACAAGAATTGGCTGTCCACAGGGGGGCCCTCGTCAGAACGAGCCCTGTGGATCAGATACGTACGCGCGTGGTCCGGTTACCAATATCGAAAAGCTTCCGGATGAATTGACCGCCCACGTAGTGGTCGAAATCCTTGAGAGGGAACATGGGACGTAGGGCAAAGGCCGAACCGCTGCAGTGAGACTGGAAGCAGTAGAGTAGACAGTGAACTTAGACGTGGACCCCATCTGCTATTGTAAAACAAATAGGAGCTCAAATAGCAAACTACAAAAATCCAAACCAAAAAGAAAATTACATTGGAGAAAGCGCCAGTGCCATTATAAGTGTGGGCGTGCTGAGTTCCCAAGATCAGCCCCCAAAGTTCTTGGCAAATTCTGTTAAACGAGTTTTGTGGACCGATGAGCTGGCAGTAGCAGAACGGACACTACCTACAGTATCCAAGATAGATACGCATGAGAAAGCATGTATGAATTGCGTTCTAATTAAACTGAACAAAACATTAGCTTAAAGGGCATTAAAAGATAACCATTGGATTACTACTGACCATAGTCAGAACAAAGTTATTGCAATTGCGAGTTTACATCCGAGAGTAACTTTTGTATGTACTTAAGAGTGGACTTAGAGTTGCTGGCACACAGAGAACACCAGAGGGCACTATACCGCGATGCAAAAGTTAGAAGGGAAGCAACCAAAAATTCAGTCGGGAAACCCCTTCCAGAGAAGGTTACGAGAATGTCCCTTGCCCGTTTATAGAAAGCTTCAGGGTAACTTGAAATTCTACCCATCCTAATCAGCTGACTGATCAGAATGCCTTTATGCAAATTGCTTGGAACATTACTATCCATGTATGTATAACGGACCACTTCGAAATTGAACAGATCCGTTTTCTGGAAGACAGAAGAATTTACAATTCCAGTGCCTGCATCTATATGCAAATCCAAATCCAAAAAAGGAACATTCTGACCGGAACCAGTGATTTCCAGAGTGAGAGATTCATGATAGATATTGTCCATAAAAGGCTTCACATCCTGTTCATTGAGCACCAAGCTGATGAACCAGCAACGTAGCTGATTCCTCCTATTTCCTCTACAGTTTCATCAGCCCATTCTTCGAACAAGTGGCTGTTCCCCCACCAGGATGTGAGTGTGAAGGGGTGCAGATGCACACCAAGTTGCAAGCTCACCTGACAACAGCCCACAAGAAAGAAACTGACGCACTTGGCCTGCAGACTGTATACAAATGTTCTGCTTGAGCCAGGACGTAGACGCAGATCTCCACCACATTGATTCGTGGTTAGGCCTCCAACACTTGCAGTGCAGTTTCTGTGGTTGTCTACTGTGTCTTCATCGCAGAACACAGGCTACCATTTTTCTTCTTCTTCTTACCATCACACCATGTACATTCATACAGTGTGCTGCTGCATTGCATTGATGGACCATGCATGACACTCACCCACCCACCCACCCTGTGGGAAGTATCCCGAATTGCCCAGTTTACCCACCCCCTGCCTTCAAAAAATTTGGCGATTTACCCCTCCCCTGGCCCAATTTCCATGGGCACCTATGGGTCACGGGGTTGAGGGGGGGGGGGGGCTAGGGGCCCAAACATTAGCCAAAACTTGTGCATATTACCATGACAATGACCAACAAACGAACCTTGCGGTTGTTGATGATGTTCAGATATTCGACGATTCCACGCCGCGAGGTCCACATTCCATAGGAGTCGACATTGAGGTCCGCTCGGACGGCGGCACTGTCAAGGGAGACGGCGAAGGAGCACTCTCGCAAGTGGGCGGGCACCCTGCTCGGTGGCGTCAGACGCGTCGTCTGTTCCGCAGAGCATCGTAGCAAAATGGTGCCAGCTTCCAACAAGGAGCCGATGAACTCTTCCGAAGCCAAGCCCGCTTCTTCCGCCTCGTTTCTGGTGGACGACTGATTGACGTCACGCGAGCTCGATTCAGCCGCGCGTCGCCCCAAAGACGCCGGCGAGGGCCGCTGGTCCATCATTTTTTTACTTGGACTCTTTGGCAATGGTGACAAGTCAGCGAGCGCCTCTTTATTCGCTTTTGTCGGCGTCAAAGCGCTCATTTTCCTGAAGAAAAATCCGAATTGCTTTTAATCGCGGAAAGAAAATTAACGTGGTGGTGCCGCAAATTACATGCCTGCTTGCTTTACCTGCCTGCTTCCTTTACCTGCCTGCATGCCTGCTTGCCTGCTTGCTTTACCCTAAGCCCTCAATGCAGCAGCCCCATTGCAAGATGTCAATCGAACCTGCAAAAGATACTTTGCTTGCGCAGGTATATTGGCAGATTTTTGTAGCCATGCAGTAGCTAGTGTATGTACATTACTGTTCTTTAGGACGATGAGGATGAAAAGCCGAACATTGTTGACGAGGCGTTGGTTTCGCAAGGCGTCTGTGAACTGTCCAACTTGCCCGACGTGATACTGGCCAATCTTTTCAGCTATTTAGAGCTAACTCATCGAGCGAAGGCTGCTCAGGCGAGTTTATTTTTTAGACGTTTCCAAGCACATGGAACTGCGGAACCTAGAATGACTCCGTGGGCCGTGGCGTCCTGTCAATTACACGAACACGATCAAGTAGATCTGACTTTAGGTCTCTCACCGATTCCACCGCCTGTTGACGTCCGGTGTGTGCTCTCTGAAGGACGTGGGCGTGGTGAACCTGTTCGAGTCGGCGGTCTGGAAGGAGAATCTGTCCGATTCGTCGGGAGTGCGCGTCAAGTGCCAGCCTCTCCGCGGACTTCTCCAGCTGGACTCCGTGCTCAAGTACATCAACTCGGCCACCAGTCTCAAGCTCTGGTTCAGAACAGAAGAGTTCGTCGTCAAGGTGCTCGGTGCGTGCCTGCCGAGCCCTGAGTTCGTCGTTGACAGTGGCGGATCCAGGATTCCAGAGGAAGGGGAAATAGACCCAGTCCTCCTTCCCCCTCCCGACATCAGAAAACTGGAGGGAGGGGGACAAGAAGGAAAAGGACGAGGCGGTGGCCGTGGGAGACATAGGTGTAACTGGCCATCGAAGCTGGGGGGGGGGGGTGAATCAGAGATGTTTCAAAAGTCGCTGGGGGTGTCCTGCACGGCCAAATTTGATACAATTTCTCTTTTTCCAGCCTCAATTTTGACCTAGAAAATGCTTCGTGTATGCTGAAAACACAGCGCCGCAGGCAAAAATTTGTGCATTTTTGGCCAAAAAACGCGCTTCAGTGACTCTAAAAATGTCCAGTTGGAGCAAAAAAAAAACAGCGCCGCAGGCAAAATTTGGTGATTTGAAGAAGGAGTGTTGGGAGAGTGGTGATGCGCGTTCGTTGGCAGAGCGCCTGTCCGAGTGCGGGTTCCACATGCGCTGCGTGGACGTGTACCCCTATGGGGAGGAGTGCTTCATCGACCGCGTCTTCGACCACTACCCACAGACGACGGCCGTGACCCTCAGGCCGCACGGCACCGCCTACAACTGGGAGGGACTCACCCTGAACGCCTTCCCCCACTTCAAGCTCATGGACACCCTGCTGCTCGACAGCGTCAACTTGGGTGCGCTCTACTAAGCCTGGTGTGAACTGCGCCGCGGGTTGGGTGGTGCTGCCCAACAGCGCCACCCCATCCATACTAGGGGCAGCGGATGGCCTAGTGGTAGAGAATAGGCCTCTTGCGCGCACGGTACTGGCTTCGACTTGATGGACGATCCACTAACGAGGATTTCCCCGTCAAAGGATTTTCTCGTGCGCTCGTGCTGCACTAGATTGCAGATGGCGCTCTGACGAACGTCATTGGCGACCCTCGTGGCTAGTGCCTTTAGACAGGAAGGCGTCATGGAGATGGGTTTGCGATATGGGCCGTTGACGGCCTCCTAGCGTTGCCCTTAATCCCACAACAACGACCCCGTAGGCTTGGACGCCGCCTTGCCCGCCTCGCTGACGACGCTGGAGTGGCTGAACCGTCGCGAGAACCGCTTCGCGGAGTTCCAGCCCAAGCTGAAGAGCTTGGCCAACCTCGAGTACCTGTTGCTGGGCCATGTCGACTTTACCATCGCAGGCGCGATGGCTCTCTTGGAGGCCGCCATCTGCGGAGAGAGCATGGCCTCCCTCAAGTTCTTGGTGAGCACAAGCGCGCAGCACGCACGCACGCACGCACGCACAGCAGTCGCGTTCTCGAACGTAGGTGTTCCGCTTCTGCCGCTTTCCCGAAAAAGTCAACTTTTTCGACTCGGCTTCGTCGCGGCAGTTGTTGCCGAGCGCGAAGCTGCTCAAGTTCGACCTGTGCACCGGCGACACGGAGGAGACGGTGCAGCAGTTCGTCGTCGCTTCGAATCCCGCCGAGTTGAAGATCGTCTCGCTCAACTCCATCTTCGAGGACGTGGACCTGGCACTCGTCTACGGACCCGTCACCCGCTTTCTGGCCGAACGCAAGGTCGCGCTGCACCTGGGACTGCTACAGAGGTCGCTCTTGTTGCTCCAACTCGCTCCGACCATTGCCCGCGCCGATCGCTCGTTTAGGGATTCGGAGCGCTTCATTCCGAGACGGGAAGCCCGTCAGCCCTCGGCCAACCCGCCTCAAGCGGCTCCCACTCCCCCTGACGCCAGGTTATTTTGTTGAAATTGGCATGTGAGCGTACAGCGAAAAGGGACTTTGGTGCAGGTGGCGTCAGACGCTTTGGAAGCTCGAGCTCTCCTTCGTGACCTGCACCGACACGGTGGCCAGAATGCTCAGGTTGTCGTCTTCGTCGTCGTCGCCTCACACGCAGGAATTTCACCGGTTTCGCGTCGTGCGACTTGCAGCGGCGGCTCCTTTCCCTACTTGGTGGAGCTGAAGTGCGTGCAGAGCTCGGCCGTGGACGACCAGGTGCTGCGCTGCCTGGCCGAGCACTGTCCACGGCTGCGGCGTCTCTTCCTGCTCGGCTGCCACTCCGTGGGCATCGACGGCCTCACGGCCTTCGTGCGCCATCTGCCCCAGCGACAGTCGCCCCACCTCGCCATCACCTGCAAGGCGCGCGAGCTCCTCGTCCGCTTCTACCTCAAACTACTCACCGAGAACGCCCAGCTGCTACACGGCGTCGAGTCCAGGTCCGTCAACCCCCGCCCCCATAGGTATGACTGGGTAGCGGTAATAACAGCCCCCCACCCTCACCAGCTCTAGGCGATCCTGCATGAAGTGTGGGTCTCATCCCCTTCCAACGTTAGTCAATCCTGCACTGATTACAGATTTTTTTGAACTCCCTGCTGAACACGGCCAGTAAAGAATTTTTGACGACTTTTAGGAGCATTTTTAGTCAAACTATCTAAAAAAAGTGTCTGTTGCGCTGTTTTGAAGCCTGTGATGTGCGTATATCTAGAGCTTATAGCCCTAAAATATCAAGAAAGTCCTTCAACGAACTGTCCGTCAGTTGTAGCCAGCCGTCTGGGGCGGTGGTGTTCAGGTACACGCCCGTGTGCCTGCCGTCGGACGAGGAGCCAAGCTGCCGGCTGAGTTTCTGGCTGAAGCGGGCCGAGGCGGCTTCGGAGCAGTGCTCGTCGGCGGATGGAGTCCGTGGGAAGACGCTGGTGATGCGCGCCTACAACGAGCACGAGACGCACCGCGTCCTGGGATTCGCTGTGGATTTGGAGGAGGAGGACGAGGCGGGCGCGGCCAGCAGCCTCCACGAGCCCCACCCCCTCTCGGACCGACTCGCCGTCGAACGGCTCGTCGAGGAACTCAAGGAGAAACTTTGACTTTCGATCGCCCGTCCCGTCGCACGATCCAACAACGGAGATCTGAACTCATTTTCAGGCTGCTACAGTTCAAAGGTCTAGCTAAATTCAGTAGAGCGGCTTGCACTGTGGTTGCATTGCATTGTCGCCTGGTTGCCGCCAGAGCGGCTTGCATTGTCGCCTGGTTTGGTGGTCCTTGCTGTGTTGTGTGATCGAAGTCGCTCCTTCCCAGCACGCTATTCAAATTGTAAAGGAATCACGATTGTAAGCTGGTTGAAGATAGGGAGATGTGAATCCGACGTCGACTTTCGCACACCCGATCCATCACATCGACCCCCCCCCCCCCATGCCAGAAAAAAATGCTTATGGTTCGAAATTTATTACAGTGCCACGTACTACAGGAACGAGCGACCGCTTGAATCATTGTGAATCGAATTCGAGCCAGTGTTTTGCGTGTTCTGCGTCGCATTGGCATGTTTTGATTGTGAAGAAAAGTACAATTGTGACCGTATTTGTCGAATGTATTTCGTTGCAGTTCGTTTCAACGTCTTGACGCAAACGAGAGGGAGGATGTATCGTGGAATTCCTAACGCAACTTCCATACACTTTGGGATGAATCCTACACTCTCATCGCACTCGCAGTCGACATCGTTTCGCGAGGCAGTTGCGTGGTCTGTGACAGCTGTTTCTCTTGGGCGCCTGGCGTTGGCTAGCGTGTAGAGTGTGGCGCGTCCCCGCTCTCCCTTGGAGCATCGGAAGCGGCTAGCTCTTCTTAGTCGAATTAATCGCCCCCAATCGCGCAAAGTCGCGCCGCCGCCGCCGCTTTTCTTTGAGACGTTATCGATTCCCTTGGTCCGCCTCTGGTATTTCGCCTCGGCCGTCGGAAATTATGCGAGTGACACACATGTGTGCGTCCGATTGGACTGAGGGCGACGACCGCAGTTGAGAATGTTGTGCCAGTATTGGTGCTCTGCTGTGGTCCTGCTGCTCGCATTGGCGGAGCTGCCGCGCGGCTGCGACGGACGGAGGAGCGCCTGGCGCGGCCAGCGGTTCCCCGACATTCGCGGCAGGAAGGGCCCCAACAAGTGGACGAGCTGCGTGCCCAGCCTCACGGACGCGCAGAGGGCGCGCTTCCTCGAGTTCCCCTACGTCTGCGATCCCGACGCCATCCTCGAGCCGGACGCCCGTGAGTCCTCCCAGGCCGTGGCCCAAGCCAGCGGACGAAAGCGCCCTTCTCTCTCAGTGCTGGCCTTGAACGCGCGTCTCAACCGACTGGCGCGCAACGTGTCGGGCTGTCAGTGCCAGCGACGCAGTCAGTGCCTCATGAACGACCTGGCCGGCGACAAGTACGACGTCGGCTTCGTCGTCGTCGTCGCGCTCGTCAGCCACCTCGCTGTCACCGTCGTCGACCCGCCCATCGAGTGAGTTCAAGTGACGCAATCCTGCCATATATGTATATGTATCTATGCATATGTATATGCATATATGTATATGTATATGTATCTGACCTGTCAGTTCCGCACTCCCGCTTCATGGACGGTTACGAGTCAAAATGAAGAAAAACGAACACTTTCTTTGTAGAGCCGATAGCTACCGTAGCTAATTCGATGACTCTAAAATATGTCTCCCAAACGGTCCAGGCTCCAAAAGAACACTGCCTACGGCTTCCTGCGGACCGTTCAAGGGCGCTGGGGCATCGGAGACTGCGGCAACTCGGCCATCATATTGTACTGGCAGAGAGTGGAAATGGTACTTTTTACTTTCCAAATGCGACGTCAATACAAGACAAATTATCGCTGCTTCAGATCTACCTGTACAGCGGGACTTTATTCAGCCGCTATCTGACGGCACAAGAAAACGAGACTCTCCTCTCCGAGTCGGCTGTCGTGTCTCGTCTCAAGGACAAAAAGATCAGCGAGGCTCTCGATTTGATCATCAGTCAGTAATTCGCTGCTGCAACAAGCCGTTTGTCGTACTTTCGCTTGATCCCAGACCGCGTCGAACAAGAACTGCGCGGTGGGCCCGCTGACAAGTTGGATATTGGTATTTACTCGCTCATTCTCTCCGTGGCGGTTGCGCTGCTCTCCACAATGTCGATCATGTGTGAGTCGTGTTCAATTCCGAATACCTATAGTTGGCATTGTTTTTCAAATACTCGAGAATTGCTAGGCTGCGTGCTGGCGTTCCGTTGCTTCGGCAACATGTCGTCGGCGTCTCTGGTGGGAGCGTCAGAATCGGCAGCTGGCGGGGGCGGTCGCGTGTCGTCGCCGGCGACGACGAGCGGGGATCTGATCAAGGCGGAGATCGGCAGGCGCGCCAGTCAGCGCCGGTCGAGCGGCGGCAACCGCTCGCCGCGCTTCCCCACCAAGTCGCCCTTCCTCCTCGACTCCTCCTCCTCCCCGCTGCGCATGACCGCCCACCGACTCGCCTCCTCCGCCGACAACGAGACCTGCGTCCTCTGAGCTCTGACCCACCACCCTCCACCTGCGACCGCGTCGCGTCCCATCTCCTCCTATTTGTCCTAGCCACTCATACCGTGCCCGACGAAACAAATAAAGCGAGCCGTGTGACCGTAACGTTTAACGTTGTCTGGTCGGTGGACCGGTCGACTCGTCTCGTGTGATTGTAAGTTCTTTATGACCGTACTTTTGTCACCTTGTGGAACCTTGTGTACGGTAGCGAAAGCGTCGCCGCGAATTACAGGGTACAACGGCAGCGGACCATGATGCGAGCGCATACATATGTTGACAAAGCCGCTAAAGAAACCCTAAGACCGTCATCAGACGTCATGGCCGTCGACGGCGGCGTCCGCGAGGAAGTCAACCTTGACGTTGTCGGAGACGAGTCTGTGTTGCTCTCCTCCGATCGTAGCACCGCAGCCGGGCTCGGGACAGCGGCTCAGCTGCATCGCTTGGCCGCACTCGCCAATCGAGTACGGGTGCCCTGCCATTGACCCTCACAACGTGTCCATTGCTTTTTCTGCTTCACGGTGCAACGAGCACCATAACACTCTACAGTACATGCGTCATTTTTCATTTTGGCAAAATACGAATACAGTATCCATACAATACAGTATGTAAATGCTGTGCGTAAACGAAACCGACTGACCATTGGGACACATATACCAGTGATTGCTGCTGTCTGGCCATTTTTCGATAGACATCATGGCGAGCACCACGGACTGCAACTCACTGACCGACATTCCACCGCCCGTGCCGTAGGTTTTCTCCAAGTGGCCGACAAACGATTTCGTTGCATCTGAACTCTTGTCTGTTTTTTTTTTGTCTTGCTGTGTTGCGTTGTAGATGAGTTACATACATAACTGACCACCGCACCTTGAGAGTCGAACGACTGCCCGCTGAAGAAAGCAGCGAGGAGTTCCTCCAGCTTCGAGACGTCTGCTGGTTGCAGGTCCATTGGAAAGCCAGTTTGAAATCCGAGTGTCAAGACGTGCGAGAGCAACTGAAGCGAGCTAGTCGGGGTCATGGCCCATTATTCTCCTATGGACGAAGAGCACAGGGTCTCACAAGGTCGAGATGCGCGAAGCGGTTGAGCTCCATCTCGAACTGCTCGAGTTGGAAGCGCGAACTGTTGCCTCTGAGCTGGTCTCCCGCTCTGGTCCACTGGACGAGAGCGAGCCAGTCTCGACGCAGCACCTCCGTCAGGCTGCCGGCTGCCGACTCGCCCAGCGCGCCCGCGAGAGCAGCTTGCGCAGCTGGCGACTTCTCCTCGCTGAGTCTTACGGCGCCGCGTCTCGACGCACACCGCTGCTGCATCTCCACTCGGAGCTTGGCCAACTGCTCCAGAAACCTGCCAGCCAAGTCGGCGTCAACGGACTAACCAGCGAACCTCACAACACTTGAGGCCCACTCACGCGAGCAGCACGGCCCACGTGCTCAGCTTCGCTGTATTCAGATCCTTGCGGTCGGGCTGTTCCACAGATGCTGCCAGCTTGCACGCCGTCTTCTCAAGCAAAGCGGCAGTCGCATCGGGAATTCTTCCATTGTAGGCCGTTTGCGAGAAATTTTGGATGGACGCGAGCAGTTTAGCTCGCTGCTTGTCCATCTGTTCGCGACTCGTGCTGTCCTTTGGTTGAAATATTTGAGCCTTCACCTAAATCCGCGACACAGTGCTTCGACACCAATGCTGCACGGAGAGAACCCTGCTTTACTTGCAACAGGGCTTCACTCACACTACTGCGATGGTGCACACTGCGGTGTCCTGCTGTAGTGTCACTGTCACCAACCCACACACAAGTTAGTGGCGTACATATACCGCTGCTACTACTACGGTAAGAGTGTGATAGTGGAGCGCTTACGGCGTCGGTGCGCAATTGGCGCTGCTTGATGAGCGTGTTGCAGCGCAGGACATGTCGAATGGGGTGGCGACACTCGAAGCATACGGGGGACGCCACGCATTCCGTCTTCGCCGCCTCCCACTTCACCCATCGATCAAAAAAGCCAGCCTAAAAATGCTCTGTACGACGAGCAGAATACATACGAGTGAACACCACCTCAAAAATGTGCCCGCATTCCAGCTGAACGAACCGACTTTCTTCGGTGATGTCGTCGTCGACGAGCATGTCGTTCTTGGCAACGACTTCAGCAAACTCGTCGGGCGTGCAAATTCTACAACGACACCGGAGGTCGACAATCGAGGCGATGTACGGTACTGTACATGTATGTGCGTACGGCACGTCGTAAATCCGTCAGCGTAGTAGTAGTAGTAGTAGTAGTATGGCGGTACAAATGATAATTACCATATGTACCTGTATTGTACCAAATACGTATAATTACAAATGCAAACACTGTGTGAATCATGGCCATTCGCCGCGGCTAGACACCTGCAGATGGGCCGCAGAGTGCCGTCCTGAAGTCTCGTCGTTGGACACTTTTCTCCGCAGAGGCCGATGCATGCGTGTGGCTGCTCGTCGGTGCCACAGAAGAGTGGTCGGTCACAGGGCCGGGCGCAGGCGGGCCGGTCGCAGGGCTTCCAGCAGGGCAGCTCGCAGGCGAGTCCGTGCCCGCAGCGCCAGCCGCACGACATGTGGCAGCGGCCGCAGGGCTGACCGCAGCTGCGGGCGTGCTTGCCCTCGAGCGCAGGCGAGCAGCTGCTGTGCTCGCAGCGCGTCTCGCACGTCCGTCTGCAGGGCGGACAGGGCTCCGAACAGTTGTGGCCCGAGCAGACGTGACCGCAGACCAACGTGCGCTCGCACCTCAACCAGGCATGCTCCGTGCGCGCGCGCTTTGAAGCCAGTTACAGCCGGTCAGCACCTCTGTTTGCACTTGGCGTGTAGTCGGCCCATGCGGCAGGTGCCACAAGTGCCGGCGTCGCAGAGGTGGCCGCAGCTCAGCTGCTGCCCGCACGGCTGGGGGCAGGGCTCGGCAAAGACGTCCGTCGAGCAGGCGACCGCATGCGCGTGCCCGCAGAACGGGTAGCGCTTGGTGACTTGCGTTCGACAGCTCAGTGACCAGCGGTCCGAGCCGCAGCTCGTCGTCATCGCGTGCCCACACTCCAGCGTGACGTCGACGGGGATCTGTTCAATGAGTGCGCTCACAAAATTTGCTGCACAGTACGTAGTTGACGGCAAGCGAGTATGTACTTGGCAAACTGTCGTGCACTTGCTCGAGCAGGTCGACTGGCAGACGTGACCACACGGCAGGGTCTTGACGCACGCTTCCCCGCAGTTCACAGTTGTCACATCGACGGAGCATTGGAGCTTCGCATTGTGGCCACAGTTGAGCTTCTTCTCCATCAGAACGGGACAAGCCGAGCAGTCGAAGGTGCACTCTCGCTTGCACGTGTGCAGTCCAGCCCTGCACTCCTTGTTGCATGTCTAAAACGCATGTGTAGCTTGCGACTAAAGAGGAATGATGCCAGTCGTCACCACCATTCAAGGATTGTACAATGTCGACCATTTATCTATCATCGGTTTCATTTTGCTTTAACTTCAGCGTTTTGCGTCGAATATGTTTGATGTTTTAGGATAATCTAGAGACATTTAGGACATGTAGAGAATTTTATCCCCGAAAATTGGATCGGTAGGTACATATGTACATAGCGAATTATGATGGCCCCGCTCTACAGTTCTAATAAACAGGCTGCTATACGGTTCCTAAATAATAATAATAATAATAATAATAATAATAATAATAATAATCCATAATAAACGGTTCCTAAGAACAAACTTTGACAGCTGGTGCTGCAGTGGACCAATTGTCTCAATTTTTTTAGGGGCAAAATTCTCTGGACATAGCCACCTTACCCTAAAATGTCAAACAGATTTGTTGCAAAACGCTGGAGTTTTGGCAAAATAAAACCGACGATAGATAAATGACCCACCCCGCATACCTGTACACCTACCATACATGTACTGGAATGTATGAAAAATTGCAACAAACCAAGCAAGCATAAACGACGATTCTCCCAGTATCGCAAGCCATAATTCGCACCTGTCGACAGATGACGTCTAGGTGTTCTCTGTCTTGCGGGTGACACGGCAGCTGGCACGAATGGCCGCAGTTGGGCAGTCGAGCTGCGCAGACGATGGAGCAGCCACCCTCTGGGCACTTACGCCTGCGTGCCGCCCACCCGACGCTCTCCGCTTGCACAGCCAGACACGTGCGCAAGTACCTGAACTCTTGGTCAGTGCCCACCGACTGGCAAGTCTTGTGGTTGACGCAGACAACGGGCAGAGCAGTGCCAATGCATTGAGCGCGGTCCAGCGAGCTGACGATGTCGCGCCACATGTCCGACTGTTGTGCCAGCTGGTCAAAGTTGCCAATGACGTAGAGGCCCAGCTTGGCTCGAGACAGGGCCACGCACACTCGGTTCCTTTCCTGCAATTGCTGCTGCACGAATCATGCTTGACTGAAAGAGAGAGAGCAATTGAAACTCGCCTTCAAAAAGCCAATTTTGCCGCTGTCGTTGCTGCGCACCGTTGAAAGGATCACGATGTCGTTCTCTTCACCCTGGTAGTTGTCGACGACCTGGACGACTGGTCGAGACCTGGGCAAGGTGTTGAAGAACGAAATACCAAAAGGAACCTACAGATTTACAGAACCCACTGCTTGTCGTAGTTGCGTTGCGTGAACTCGTCGTTGATGGCGTAGAACTGTTGTCCGTAGCAGGCGAGCACGGTGATGCGCTTCGCGACGTAGTCCTGCTTCATGAGGTAGAGGGCCAGTTCGACCACTAGCTGCACCTCGAAGGCGTTCATGTAGCTGGTGCGGTCCTCGCTCATGCGCTCCTCGGGCTGGCCGTGCTTGAGGAAGTAGAGGTCCTTGCCCAGGCCGCGCACCGACGGGTACTCGGCCACGCCCGGCGCGTCCCGCAGCTCCTCGTAGAAGTGACTCATCAACGTCTCGCGAATCAACGGCCGCATGCGGTGCTGCACCTGAAGCGCCGTGCACCGGTACATACAGTGTAGTTCGCGTCACAAAAAAAAAATACAAAAAATGGGCAACGGACGTTGAGCGTCGCATGAGGCAGTCCATTCTTTTCGATGAGCCGTTCGAAGAGGCTGATGTTCATGTTGTACTTTCTGGCCAGAGTGAAGTCGGTCGTCGTGGGTCTCAGCTGCTTGTGGTCGCCGATGAGAATCAAGTGCTCGCAGCTCGAATTCAGTGAAGTTATCTAAACGGAATGCAGTCGTGTCCTCACCACAGCCCAGTAGCCGACCGTTGTGCGCTGACTACACTGAAGAACAACCCGCTAAGAGAAGGCACTAACCACGTGAGGCTCTAAGATTTCAGCGGCCTCTTCCATTATGACGATTTTTGGCTTAATCTCTTTCAGCCTCTGCAGATACTTCGCGGCACCAGTCGTCGTCATGCCCAAGACCTATCCACAATGCGTATCTACTAATAACTAATCGCCACTGTGATGTCTGTCTGCATATAGCCCAACGCTAATCCATGTCACGCGTAGCGGCTCGTTGCGCCGAACGGATCGCGCCGAATTCGGTACGGGCAGAAGCCCGGCGAAAAGTTGTCGAGCGAATTTCACTTTGGCGCGAATCGCCCGCGCCAAATTCGAGTTATTCCACATTTAGGCCAAAATCCAGCGCGGGCCTCTATCGCGTAATCGTGCGTTCGCCCGAGCGGCCTCCCCTTCCCGCTCGCGCGTCGGTCCGCCAGTCCGTGCGGCCGCTCGCGCACCAGTCAGTGGGGGGGCGACCGACGCACGTACATAGATAGGGCCGCTCGCTCCCTCACCAGCGCGCCGTCTAATGATGGGCGTAGGTAGTTACGCGCGTCGCTTCTTTGCATGCTAATGTGCGTCTGGGGCCCTTCTCTTGGTGGGAATGAACGCTGCTGCCCAGTGAGGGAACACGCACTGCCCCCTCTCACAGGCGGGACAAACAACATCTGACCTACCTACATATACATGTACGCAGCGCACACGCCCAGTGCAGTGTACTGGCTGAAGAAACCTGTAGCCTCCCACTCGCTGGGTGGTCATATGGAGAAGGAATGCCTCAAGTCGCCACGAGCGGACGCGCTATAAAAACGCGCGGCACCCCCACATTGGGCGGCGTTGCTGCCAGCACAGTGTTGAAAACGCGGCTGCGGCGCGACAGAACTGGCGGATGACAACTGCGGGCACAACTACTACGACGGGCTGCTCCACCCCACGACAAGGGCAATTTTGCACACGAGACGACGATGGCATAAACATCTGTCTTGGCTAGCGGTTTCGGTCCGGTTCTGCCTCTGACTGAGGTGGCTGCTGAGCGGACGCGTTCCTCAGTGGGCGCGTTCGCGCAATGCGTAGGGTGCTTCGCCATTTTCTACCCTTAGAAACGACCAACAGTCGACCTAGGCTCTAGCAAGGACGCGGCCGTCAGCTTCGGTCGACTCCTCCTTGCCTGCTAGAAGCTACAGAGGGGCGGCCGACCGTGCGACGCCAACCTCGGCTTCGCCGTTGAGAAAGCGGAAGCAGTTGCTGTGCGACCACGACAACTACTGCGCGTTCGTGTTTAACCCTACTCCCCCCCCAACGCCCCCCCCCCAGAATCGCGGCAGCGAACTGGCCCTCAGCAAAGGCAGTTCTGCTCATGAGATGACGATGGTGTAAACAAGTTGCTCGGCTAGCGTCTTCAGTTTGGTTCTGCATCTGAGGCGGCTGCTGAGTGGACAATCTCCTCAGCTGGCGCGCTCGCGCGTCGCGCAATGCGCAGGGCACTTGGGCCATTTTCTGCCCTTAGAAACGAGCAACAGTCGACCTCGCTCCACTGAGAGCGCAGCTGCCGTGGCCTGGGGGCGCGGGGGGGGGGCAATATTTTTCCAACAGCGTCCCCCTGTGAACAAAATCATGGATTGCAAAGATAATCTACATAGGCGAAGAGGGCAGAGTGGCGAATCGCCTCAGCTTTGGTCCAACCTGCACTCATTGCAGCTTACCCCCATGGCTGCGTGTGTTTCTCATGCTTCCCAAGGTGTTTTTTGAGGCCTGCGAGCAGTATTTATTGTCCAAATCTATAAAAAGTTCGCCAACGCGCTGTATTTTACACACCTACAGACCATTTTGGAGTCTTTCGGGCGCGTTTTCGGCCAAAAATTTACCGAATTTTGTGCTCCTAAACACCACGAAAATTGCGAATTGAACAAAGCTGCATCTGTCTCTGCCTGCATCTGCCTGCATCTGTCACAGTTGACATGCAAAAATGCCGCGTGTGGCGCTAAACGTGCGAAACTGTCAGACGGGAAGCTAATACTTTTGGCTGAAAGTTGCGCCCCCTAGAAAAAATTCCTAGATCCGCCCCTGTGTGCGTTTGCTGTTACTGTAATCGGTGGACGTTGTCTACGCCCCCGTTGTCAACTCTGCTGCCCATTCATTGGTTCATTTGCTACTCCGCTCATGATGCCACAAATTCTAGGCCGCTTTAGGGGTTTTGACTGAACACCTAGAACCAAATCGCACAACCACAATACATATGTAATGTATGTGCATGATCTGTAGTTGAGTTTGTGTCATGTATGTGTACACACAGTAGCCAGGTCCAAGCAAATGGCTACGTCTAACGTCAGCTATGTACTGTAACCCTATCCAACCTCGGCTTCGCCATCAAGGCAGAGGCAGATGCTGAGTTTGTCGTAGCTGTAATCGTTGGCGTCGTCACCGCGCAGTTCTGAACTCTGCTGCCCATTCATTGGCTCATTCGCTACTCTGCTCATACTGCCAAAGAGCTCTAGGGCGTTTCAGTGGTTTTGACTGAATGCATAGAAAAGCGCCCTAATTAGGCGAACGCGCCATTTTAAACACTAGACAAAGGTTTACAAAAATGTACATTCATTTAGCCATGCAGTGCAAACTGCAAACACACTCTTCTAATCAGTGACTGTCCATCCTACTCTAACATGGCCTACTCAGCAATCACAAACCTCGGCAATTCTTGGGTCTTATGTGCCAAGGAATTTAGCATGAGTTGTGGCCAAAAAGTATGCACAAAAGCGCGCGCCGCAGGCGAAAATTTTGGTTTTCCAACCTACATCTGAGCATTATTTTATTGGGCGAAACAGTCACATTAGGTCAGCTTGCATCCCTTGCCCCCTTTACGCGCCTTACGTGCATCTCTACTTTCGATGGGCGAACTGAACCAAAATATAGAGTCAAAACCTTAGTCCATACGCAGTCGTCCATACACTACAGCGCCGCAGGCAAACATTTTTCAGTTATAAGTGTGTAAATCTATGGGAAATTGGCCAATATTAGTCCGATTCGTCCCTCTTCCCTCTCGTCTGGGACCCCTCCGCCCCCTTTGCCTGCCCCCGCGACGTTCTCTGCTCCCAACGACAGCCCCCTGCCCCTTCTCTGCCCCCATCGCCTGCCCTCGGCCCCTTCTCTGCCCCAGCGCCTGCCCCCGCTGCCCCCCTTTGCCGACCACGACAGGTGGGGGCACGCCCCCCCCCCGCCCCCTCCCCCTTTGGATCCGCTAGTGGTTACAACTACTACGACGGGCTGCTCCACCCCACGACGAGGGCAATTTTGCCCACGAGACGACGATGGCATAAACATTTGTCTCGGCTAGCGGTTTCGATCTGGTCTACTAATAACTAATCGCCACTGTGACGTCTGTGTGCATATAGCCTAATGCTAATCTATGTCACGCGCGCGCGGTCGCTGCGCCGAACGGATCGCGCCGAATTCGGTACGGGCGGAAGCGCGGCGGACGGCTCTCGCCCCAATTTCGCTTTGGCGCGAATCGGCCGCGCCAAATTCGAGTTATTCCACTTTTAGGCGAAAATCCCGCTCGAGTCTCTAGCGCGTAATCGTGCGTTCGCCTACGCCGCCTCCTCGCCGCGTACGCGCGTCGGTCCGTCAGTCCGTGCGGCCCCCGCGCACCAGTCAGTGCGAGCGACGCACGTACATAGATAGGGCCGCTCGCTCTCTCCCCTTCTCCTACCAGAAAGCCAGAGCGGGACAAACAACATCTGCTGATGAATATCTAAGGTACTAGCGCACGCACCCAGTGCAGTGGACTGGCGGCCACGTGTAGCAGACTAGCGATGGTCGCCTCCCATTCGCCCGGCCAAACGGAACCGCTCAAATCGGCATGAGTGGACGCATCACGAAAAACTATCTCGCGAACTCTGCTAAGCGGCCGCTGCCGCACAACCAGATTTCGCCTCTGTCGCAATGCTGGCGCAGCGTTGCCACCAGCACGGCCGATGGCATGGGGAAGACGCAGCAGCGAACCGGCGGATACAACTGCACTTACAACTACGACAACACGCTCCTCCACACCACGGCGAGAGCAGTTTCTCTCTTGAGATGATGATGGCGTAAACATGTTCCTCAGCTAGCGGCTTCAGTCCAGTTCTGCGTCTGAGGCGGCTGTGGAGTGAACAACCTCTTCAGCCGTTGTACTCGTAAATGCGCAGGGCACTTGGCCATTTTCTGCATGGCTGAGAGTCGACCTCAGCTCCACTAAGGGCGCAGCTGCCGTGGCTGTCAGCTCCCTGCCTGCCAAGGAGCTGCAGCCAACAGTGCAATGCTAACCTCGGCTTCGCCGTCAAGGCAGAGGCAGCTACTGTGCCTTTGTCGTTTCTGTAATCGTTGGTCATCGTCGTCGCCCAGGTGTGAACTCTGCTGCCCGTTTATTGGTTCATTCGCTACTCCACTTTAGGGTGCTACAGGGGTTTTTTTGACTGAACCCATAGAAAAGCGCCCGAATTAGACGAAAGCGCCATTTTGAACAGTAGATGAAGGTTTAATTTTGAAGGTTTACAAAATGTGCATTCATTTGGACTCGTAGTGTGTCCATGCAGTACTACATGAAAACACACTCTTCTAATCAGTGAATGTCCATCCTACTCCAACATGGCTAATCAGCAATCACAAACCTAGGCGATTCTTGGGTGAATAACCTACTTTAGCATTAGCCTCAGTTTGCCTTGCAGTATTGTATAGATGTACTGTAGAGATTGTATAGATGTCTTACTGTAACCAGGGCCTATGCATTGAAATCCAAGGCTGCTCATATCCTAAGGCCTAAGTACCTGCATGTGAAAGTTTACTGTTCCATGTGTGTCTGTACAAATGTAAACAATGTAACCAAGGTTCCATCTACATAGTCATACATGGTCTACCAAAGTATGGCATGTTGCATATCAGACAAATCCTCTCAACATTGTGAATTCAATACAAGCATGATGGGCAATCTCGAGCCCCCACCTCCAGTGCTCTGGTCTACCCTAGCTAATCGCCACTGTGACGTCTGTTGGTCCGTGCGACCGTGCGTTTAGTGGGCCGTTCCGCCGGACCGATCGCGCCCAAAGTCTGCGGGCGGACGCGGCCCCGGGCAAATGGCCAGGAATTTCATTTTCGCGCGAATCGGCCCATCCAATTTCGACTTATTCCACTCCAAAGTCTACCCTAGCTAATCGCCACTGTGACGTCTGTTGGTCCGTGCGACCGTGCGTTTAGTGGGCCGTTCCGCCGGACCGATCGCGCCCAAAGTCTGCGGGCGGACGCGGCCCCGGGCAAATGGCCAGGAATTTCATTTTCGCGCGAATCGGCCCATCCAATTTCGACTTATTCCACTCCAAAGTTTCAAAATTTAGCACGTAATCGTGCGTTCGCCTACGCCGCCTCCTCGTTACGTACGCGCGTCGGTCCGTCAGTCCGTGCGGCCCCCGCGCACCAGTCAGTGCGAGCGACGCACGTACATAGATAGGGCCGCTCGCTCTCTCCCCAGCGCGCAGTCTAATGATTGAGAGCGTAGGTACGCCTGCCCCTTCCCATGCTAATGTACGCATGGGGCCGGTCTCTTGGTGGCCAGTGGCCAGTGCGTGTGCGCGCCCACTGTCCCTTCTCCTACCAGGCCAGAGCGGGACAAACAACATCTGCTGATGAATATCTAAGGCACTAGCGCACGCACCCAGTGCAGTGGACTGGCGGCCACGTGTAGCAGACTAGCGGTGGTCGCCTCCAATGCGCTGGGCCAACAAGAAACCGCTCAAATCTCCATCAGTGGACGAGCCAAGCAAAGCTAGTATCTCGCGAACCTCTGCTAAGCGGCCGCTGCCGCACAACGAGAGTTCGCCTCTGTCGCAATGCTGGCACAGCGTTGCCACCAGCACGGCCGATGGCATGGGGAAGACGCAGCAGCGAACCGGCGGATACAACTGCACTTACAACTACGACAACACGCTCCTCCACACCACGGCGAGAGCAGTTCCTCTCTTGAGATGATGATGGCGTAAACATGTTCCTCGGCTAGCGGCTTCAGTCCAGTTCTGCGTTTGAGGCGGCTGTGGAGTGAACAACCTCTTCGGCAGTTGTACTCGTGAATGCACAGGGCACTTGGCCATTTTCTGCACGGCTGAGAGTCGACCTCAGCTCCAATAAGGGCGCAGCTGCAGTGGCTGTCAGCTCCCTGCCTGCCAAGGAGCTGCAGCCAACAGTGCAATGCCAACCTCGGCTTCGCCGTCAAGGCAGAGGCAGCTACTGTGCCTTTGTCGTTTCTGTAATCGTTGGTCATCGTCGCCGCCCAGGTCTGAACTCTGCTGCCCATTTATTGGTTCATTCACTACTCCGCTCTAGGGTGCTACAGGGGTTTTTTGACTGAACCCATAGAAAAGCGCCCAAATTTGACGAAAGCGCCATTTTGAACAGTAGACGAAGGTTTACAAAATGTGCATTCATTTGGACTCGTAATGTGTCCATGCAGTACTAATTGAAAACACACTCTTCTAATCAGTGAATGTCCATCCTACTCCAACATGGCTAATCAGCAATCACAAACCTAGGCGATTCTTGGGTGAATAACCTACTTTAGCGTTTGCCTCAGTTTGCCTTGCAGTATTGTATAGATGTACTGTAAAGATTGTATAGATGTCTTACTGTAACCAGGGCCTATGCATTACAAGGGGGGTAGACGGCACTTTTTGGGGGAGGGGGTGGCTGGAGCAAAGTGGGGGGTAGCCAGCCATTTTTTGAGTTATACTGGTACTTTTTGGTCAAAAAGGGCATAAATAGGTTCTAAACAGTGTTATTTAGCTGTTTTATGGTCATATAACACTGAAAAGCACTGAAATACACCAACATTTACTCACTTTTATCGTTTTAGACTGAGTGAAAATCCCTTGGTAAATTTCTGGGGTGGGGGTTTGGTGGGGAGTTGGGTGGGTGTTGGAACAATAGTGCAGGGGCCCGCCACCCCCCCCCCCCAGTTACAGGTATGGCCATGGTGGGCAGTCTCCAGCCCCCACCTCCAGTGCTCTGGTCTAATAACCTAATCGTCAAAATGGCTGTGTTGTGGTGTGTTGTGGCTGTGTTAAGTTAACACGAGTTCAAATTTCAAATTTGCGCCCAATTCAAAAGGGGCTAGTAACAGTAAAACAACTAAACCAAAACAAAACCAAACAAAACCTAAACAAACTTAAACCATAACGAAAACGAAAGTAAACATTACGTGTGTGTAATAATAATATTGTGGCAGAATAATGTGTGCATTGTAGTGCATTGCAGTACACTGAGCTGTGGTTAAACAAAAAAATCCGTGTACCGCCCAAATAGGCGAAAGTGGCGAAAGTGTACCGCCCAAAGAGGAAAAAAACGAGATACTAATCCTCAAAGTGGTTGTGTTTTTTGGTAATATACACTTGGGGGGCTGGGGGGGGGTGGGGCGTGGGAAAAATTTCCAATGTATAAACGCGGGGAGCAGGGTATGCGATGTTGGGAACATCCAAGAAGCGGCACTGGCCGCCACCAACAAACAGCCCATGCCCATTTTTTTGTCGTGACTTCAGCATTTTCTATTTGTTTTTTCCATTAAAGAAGGTACGCATAGGCTTAGGCTTTGCCTAGGCATAGGCTTAAGCTTAGGCTTTGCCTAGGCTTAGGCTTAGCTTTGGGTTTTGCCTCAGGCTTAGACTTATGCTTAGGCACGTGCATATGCACACACGCGCTCACGGCAGATACGCCGCACGCGTGCACGGCACAGATGCATGCACGCGCACGCGTCACCCATGTGAATCACGCACGCACGCGCGCACCAAAGTGAATGTACGCGACGCGAGTGAATTGTTGGTGGCGACTGGTGCGGCTTTTTAGATCCTCCCAACATTGCATACCCTGCTCTTCGCGTTTATACATTGGTAATTTTCCCACGCCCCTCCCCGCCCCCCCCCCCCACTGTATATTCCCTGTTGTTTTCTGCATTTTCTGGATTCGGTGTCGAACGTCGTCAGGGCTCGTTTTCAGTACTTTCATCCACTTCCAGGCTCCTGCAGCCGCTTGCCATCGTGGACGGGGCAAGAGAGAGCGACGTGGCGCTGCTGGCGAACGAGTTTGCTGTAGCCAAGCTGTTTTTGGTGGGTTTATTCTGCATTTTCTCGATTCTCAGTGTCGAAATTGGCGTCCTTTCTTTCATTCACTTCCAGGGTCCAGCCCAGCGGCTTCCCATCGCGGTCGGGGCGTGAGAGAGAGAGCGACCAGGCGCTGCTCACGACTGAGTTCGATGTAGCCAAGCTGTTTTTGGTGGGTGTATTCTGCATTTTCTTGATTCTTGGTGTCAAAATCGCTGTCGAAATTCGTCATCCTTTCTTTCATTCACTTCCAGGCTCCAGCGGCTTCCCATCGCGGTCGGGGCGTGAGAGAGAGCGACCAGGCGCTGCTCGCGAACGAGTTCGATGTAGCCAAGCTGTGACAGGTGTGATCTTTCAGCATTTTTGGATTCTCGGTGTCGAAATTCGACAAGGACCGTTTTTTAGATCTTTCAACCACTTCGCTCAGCCACTTTCCATCGCTGGCTGGGCATGAGGGAGAGAGCAGTGAGGAACTGCTCACGATCGAGTTCGCTGTAGCCAAGCTGTGACAGGTGTGATCTTTCTGCATTTTTGGATTCTCGGATCTTTCTGCATTCGTGTCGAAATCGATGTCGAAATTCGGCATCCTTTCTTTCATTCACTTCCAGGCTCCAGCGGCTTCCCATCGCGGGCGGGGCGTGAGAGAGAGCGACCAGGCGCTGCTCACGACTGAGTTCGATGTAGCCAAGCTGTTTTAGGTGGGTTTATTCTGCATTTTCTCGATTCTCGGTGTCGAAATCGCTGTCGAAATTCGGCATCCTTTCTTTCATTCACTTCCAGCCTCCAGCGGCTTTCCCATGGCGGGCGGGGCAAGAGAGAGAGCGACCAGGCGCTGCTCACGACTGAATTCGATGGAGCCACGCTGTTTTAGGTGGGTTATTCTGCCTTTTCTCTATTCTCGGTGTTGAAATCGCTGTCGAAATTCGGCATCCTTTCTTTCATTCACTTCCAGCCTCCAGCGGCTTCCCATGGCGGGCGGGGCAAGAGAGAGAGCGACCAGGCGCTGCTCACGACTGAGTTCGATGGAGCCACGCTGTTTTAGGTGGGTTTATTCTGCCTTTTCTCGATTGTTGGTGTCGAATTCGCTTCGAAATTCGCTCCTTCTTTCTCCTTCTCTTTCTCCGTCTTCGAGAAAAAGTGTCGAATGAGGTTGCTGTAGCCTAGCTGGAGAGGTGTGTTTTTTTCGGCATTTCTGTATTCTCGGTGTCGAAATTCGGCAGGGCCCATTTTCAGTGCTTGAATCCACTTTCAGGCTTCTCCAGCCGCTCCCCGTCGGGATGGGGAAGAGAGAGCGACGTGGCGCTGCTGACAAACGAGTTTGCTGTAGCCTACCTGTGAGAGGTGTGTTTTTTCGCATTTTCTGCATTCTCGGTGTCGAAATTCGGCAGGGCCCATTTTCAATGCTTGAATCCACTTTAAGGCTCTCCCAGCCACTCCCCGTCGTGGATGGCGCAAGAGAGAGTGACGTGGCGCTGCTGGTGAACGAGTTTGCTGCAGACTGAGCTGTGAGATAGGTGTGTTTTTTGGAATTTGTATTCTCAGTGTTGAAATTCGGCAGGACCCATTTTCAATGCTTGAATCCACTTCAAGGCTTCTCCAGCCACTCCCCGTCGCGGATGGCACAAGAGAGTGCGATGTGGTGCTGCTGGCGAACGAGTTTGCTGTAGCCTAGCTGTGAGAGGTGTGTTTTTTTTTTCGGCATTTTCTGCATTCTCGGTGTCGAAATTCGGCAGGGCCCATTTTCAATGCTTGAATCCACTTCAAGGCTTCTCCAGCCACTTCCCGTCGCGGATGGCGCAAGAGAGAGTGACGTGGCACTGCTGGCGAACGAGTTTGGTGGTAGCCTAGCTGTGAGAGGTGTGTTCTTTTGGGATTTTCTGCATTCTCGGTGTCGAAATTCGGCAGGGGCTCATTTTCAATGCTTGAATCCACTTCAAGGCTTCTCCAGCCACTCCCCGTTGTGGATGGGACAAGAGAGAGGTGACGTGGCGCTGCTGGCGAAATAGTTTGCTGTAGCCTAGCTGTGAGAGGTGTTTTTTTTTGCGGCATTTTCTGTATTCTCGTGCTCTGAAATTCGGCAGGGCCCATTTTCCAGTGCTTGAATACACTTCAAGGCTTCTCCAGCAACTCTCCGTCGCGGATGGCGCAAGAGAGAGCGACGTGGCGCTGCTGGCGAACGAGGTTGCTGTAGCCTAGCTGTGAAAAGTGCGATTTTTCTGCAGTTTCTGTATTCCCCATGTCAAAACCAGGTGCTGTGCAACTGCCACGGTTTCTCTAGAAATGGTGCGTTGTTTTTGCCGAAGCTCTCCTGGTTCATTTTATTCTGACTCTTCTTGTGTTTTAGCACGTTTTTCGCCGTGCCTTTTCTGTTGCTAAGCACAGCCAGCCTGCAACCGCTATTTGGTGTGCAACTGCTGCAGTTCTTTTCTCCAAATGGTGCGTCGTTCCTTGCCCGAAATTTTCTGTTAATTTTCGGGGGCAAGCCCCCCCCCCAGTTACCTGTGTGACTGGGGCCCGCTCGGGAGCCCCACAGACTTACAGATGGCGCACCGCACAATTGCAAGGGGGGGGGGGGACGCCGACACGAAGGTGCGCACCACACAAGATGCCGAAAGATTTTTGGGGAATTATGGGTTAATTCTGTTCCGACATTTCTTGCATCACTTCGTAGTAAGTTCCCAGGTGCTTTTCACGTCGCTAGCACAGCCGGCCTGCAACCACGATTTGGTGTGCAACTGCTACAGTTCGTTCGAAATGGTGCGTTGTTTCTTGCCGATAGTTTTGTTTAATTTTATTTCCACTTTTCGTGAATTTTAGCTCGTCTCTTCTTCGCTGCGCCTTTTCGTCGCTAGCACAGCCAGCCTGCAACCGCGAGATGGTGCGTAACTGTCACAAGTGTCTCATAATGGTGCGAAATACACACCACTTTTGGTAATTGTAGACAGGTCAAAAAACTTTAGCAAAATTCTGGGGGGGGGGGGGGCTGGGGAGGGGCAAACTTACGGACTGGGTGGGGGGTAGTCTCCCAAAGCCCCCCCCCCCAGTTACCTGTATACCTGGCTGCAGCCCCACAGACTTACTCGGGAGGAGGGCTGCTGCCGGGGGGGAAGGGGGAGGGCTAGGCTCGGTGGAGGGCTGGGCAGAACTAGCAGATCCAAGATTTCTGGGTGGGGGCTTTGCACCCTGGGCGTTGGGGGGTGGGTAGGGTCAAACCCAGCACCTGGGGGGGGGGGGGGGGGATGCACCCCCAGTTACAGGTAAGGCTGGAACTTAGCTGCAACCGGCCCATAGCTGAAAGGACAACACATAAGAGGATCAGTCCTCAAAGGACCAAGCCTAAAGGGGCCAGTCCGAAAAGTATCAGACCTGAAACAGTCAGACGTGAAACAATCAGACCTGAAATAATCAGACCTGAAACAATCAGACCTGAACACAACAATCAGACCGAGAACAACAAAACAACAAAACACTGCAGACCTGACCCT